>JADBJO010003809.1:127500-130000 GCA_016801955.1 Conus betulinus
CGCCTGCTTGTCTTAGTCTGGTCAACCCCCCCCCCCCCCCCCCCCCTCCCCCTCCTCTGGACAGGAAGATCCAACACAGATGATGAGCACATCCGCAGACAGAAAGTTTAGGTGTTCAGGTGATGTTTGTTTGTAGAGTGGCGTATATGGTTCTCACGTTTACATTTGCTTTCTGAACTGGAGCCAGGTTGACGTGCATTGTGCTAGACGGTACTCAAGAACTTTCTTCTCCCTTTTCGTTTCTGTCATCATCATCATCATCTCATCATCCATCATCATCATCATCATGCAATCACACCATCATCATCATCATCACATCATCGGTCATCATCACCGTCATCATCAGCACCACCATCAGCACCCCCACCACCATCATCATCTTCATCATCATCAACATAATTATCATCATCATCATCATTAGCAGCAGCAGGCAGCAGCAGAAGCACGGGGTGAGAAAAATCCCTTTTTTTCTTATTCATTTCCGAAAAACTAGCTAATCAGATTGTTTTGCGGTAGGGGGTGGGGGCTTATATTTGCCAATCGGAATCGAGTATTTCAAGTAGTTTCGAAGTGTGTGTATGTGTGTGTAAGTGTGTGTGTGTGTGTGTGTGTGTGTGTGTGTGTGTGTGTGTTTGTGTGAGAGAGAGAGAGAGAGGAGAGAGAGACGAGAGGAGAGAGAGAGAGAATAAACCGCTCATAATGTGGTTTATTCTCTCTCTGTCTCTCTCTCTCTCTCTCTTCTCTCTCTCTCTCTCTCTCTCTCCATGGTTAATCTCTCTCTCTCTCGGCCATCATTTCCTCCTCTCTCTCTCTGCTCCCTCTCTCTCCTCTCTCATCCTTCTCTCTCTCTCCCCTCTCTCTCTCTTAAAAAGACCCTCAAACCGATGATTTAATCCGTGACATAAGTGTATTACGAACCAGTTCCGCAGCTGCTACGTGACATCAGCGTCACAGAGAATAAAAAACAATGTCCACAGCGCCCTAGCGGGAGACGCGGACTCTCGCCGCCCTCGCCATTGTCTTTGTGGATGCACCACACCACACAGATGGAGCTAGAAGGCACGGGAGGCGGGAGACGGCAGACGGCAGCCACTGAGCTGCTGCAGGACAACCGCAAACAATGGAGGCCTTAGGACAACTCCACGCTAGCTCAACTGCACACAGTCATGAAATCTGGGGTCAGCGTGAGATTAACTCTAACAGGGCCTCAAATGGGGGCCCGCTACTGTGCTAAATGCACGTGATTCATGTCGGCTGTAGTCAAACGGTTAAAGCGCTTGCCTGGCTGAACTGACGGTTGTGAATTCAAACCTTTTTTGGGGGTATGAAAGCTCTCTCTCTCCACCCAGAACAGTAATCTGATTCAGATCAGGAAGGTTAAAGGCGGGCGGAATGAATGGGGGCGGCGGAATGGATGGGCGCCGCCTTCCATCATCCCCATCATGCCGTGCCCCAGACGCAGGGAACCGAGGGGCGCGATCAAGTCCGTTCGACAGTCCCCCATTCATTCGCCGATACCAGCGAGCTCGGCACGAACTCCCAAGGGCACAACGTGGAATTGAAACTGAGGTCACCATGAGAGCATGGCGCGAAGGGCCGCAGAAGTTGAGACTTTTTTTTATGCTCATCGATTTGGATGAGAAAGATAAGATTATGCTATGGGACGCTTGCTTTCATATCTCGTGGCGTCAATCAGGCCTGAGAGAGACAAACACCTGTCGTGCTAGTCAGAAAATTTGAGCGACACACACTGGTCAGAGACGCATCCATTATACAGATGAAACTGAATGGTGGTTCCAAGTTGAACCCATAGCAACCTGAAACTCAAGGTAAAAAGCCAGTCGGGCTTGAAAAATCCCGCAAATAATTGTGTGTGATTGGGAACCGAACCCACGATTTCCAAGTCCGAAATCCGCGACGCTTACTACCCCTCGCCCCCTCGCAATGGTAGGTATGTGTTGTAAGATGGTGAGCTGTGAGCCTTGCAAAAATTAATATAAAGCGAGATTAATCAGCATTCCCTTCTCCACGATGAAAAGCAAGTAATGTATGCAAGGCAAATGTGATTGTAAATTTTTTTTCCCTTTGTCCGGTTTCAGTTCAAATTAAAGGGGGTGTTAAGACGATGTTTAGAGTAAATCATTAAAGTCAGTCTCTCCTCATTTCCCATCCCTCTTCCTTCCTCCACTTTCTACGTTTACCACCAAGAGCGGAATCCTCTTTATATTCTTAAAGATTCTGGCGAAGTTTTTGTTGCGGTTGTTGTTTGTTTCAGTATCTGTGCGTATCTAATCGTTGACTTTTTACTACAAAACTCGTACAATGTACGAATAACACACGTACCGCCTAGCATTCTTTTATTTTTAGAGTGAAGTCTGATGGTCATTAAGGACGACCGACAGACTTTTACCGGATCAATCACCCGATCAATCCCTAATTTGCTTAGAAGTTATTAGTTACTTATGCTATTCCCGGGTGGGGGGGGGGGTACTACAAAATC
>JADBJO010003809.1:132500-137500 GCA_016801955.1 Conus betulinus
CGCATGCACAGTGTACACGGCTTAAGAAGGAGTCTGGCCTATGGATTGTGGCAACATCTTGCGCTTTTTTTTTTTTTTTTTTTTTTTTTTTTTTTTTTAGCTCGTGCGTTTTTTTTTTTTTTTTTTTTCCCCGAGATGTGTATATGTGATACTGTCTACTCGATCCGCGCAATTGATCTGGCGAATTGTCTCAGTTTGCCTGTCTGTCTGTCCGTTTGTAAACCACCCCCATTCCTCCCCCCCCACCCCCCACCTGCCTGTTCCACTCTAAATGTCAATTTCATTTTCTCTCTGTCTATTTTGTCTGTCTGTCTGTGTTTCTGCATCCCCTCCTCGTCTCTCTCTCTTTCTGTAATCCTTCTGTCTGTCTGTTTGTCTGTATCGCTTTTCTTCCATCCTCCCTCCCTCATTGCATTCCTTCCCCATTTTCTTGTATTGTGGCGCACGTCTACTACTAAACAATGCAATATTTAGAACACCCACCGTGGCGAGATGGGCAGCGTCGCCATATTGCTGGCTGGCAGGTCGGTGATTTAAACCCAGTCAGAACCATTCATTTGTATGTGTGTGTGTGTGTGTGTGTGTGTGTGTGTGTGTGTGTGTGTGTGTGTGTGTGTGTGTGTGTCCACCGCTGGATCCTACCAAAAGCTGAGGCAGCTAAGGTCTCAAGCGCGGAGACTGGAACCACACTGTCGGATATTGTACTTTTAATGGATTTGTCTCTGACAGTATGGGTCAAAATTTCCTGACCAGTGCAACACGTATTTGTAATATCTCGAGCCTGATGCCAGATTTATAATGAAGAAAAGATAGAGGATAGCCTGTCATGTAGTCAAAGATCAGAACAACATTCCATAGCGTCTTCTTCGTCATTCTCATCAACAACCGATCTTTAAGAAAAAAAAAAAAAGAAAGAAAAAAAAAAGGAGAAGAAAAAAGAAGAAAAAATTCAGTGGCCCTTGCAGTGCGATCGAGGTGACCCCAGTTTTTTATTCAAGGTCCATGTCCGCAGTGAAATCTTGCCAGCCTCCAGTGTTGGCCATTCATGTGGATTGTGGCTGGATAGGACGGCAGCGCCCTCTGGAGGGGGAGGATAACTCAGGATGGCTCGGAGACGCGAAGCGATTATTGTCTTATGTCTTATTCTCAACAAGCACCACTTTAACACGACCGACAGTGACTCGGCAGCACTGCAGTGTCTCCTCTGGTGGAGTACCTCAAGACGATATGATTGCTGCCTGTGGACTGCCGTTTTTTGAAGTTTCGATGAGAAAGACATTTTGTTGTAGCACCAACAGATCCACCCAGGACGTATTAGAATCCGGCACCAAATCGAAGTTAAACTGGTTTCAGGCACTTCATCGATGTTAGACTGCTTTCAGAATAATCAGGCAACAAATCGATGTTTAAACTGGTTTCAGGGTATTTCTTAAAGTTATTAGCACCTAATGTTATGTATGATATGTAAGCCTACTGTAGTATTTGTTTGAATTTGTTTGAATTAAACAAGAAAACAAAAATACTCAGTTTTTTCAAACATTTTTCGATCGCCCCCCAACACAGATTGGAAGAAACGAACCACATCGCCACTTGCACGAAGAAAAGCAAAAAAGGTCAAAATGCCAGGGCCGGTACCCACCCCGCCACACGCCAAACAACACCCCCCCCCCCATCCCCCATAACCCCCCCCACCCCCCCCCCCCCCCGCAAACAACAAATAACAACAAAAAACAAACGGAAAAGAAAAAAGAAAAAATGATGGTTTTATTTCTTTTTCGTTCGGTTCATCAGTTTCCTTCTACAAAACTTGAACATTATTTGCTAAGTGCAACCCGGTAAATGACCCAAACCAAGCGAGTTCTTCGGTCAAGGTCGTCAGGGAGTCGTTATTTTGATTTCTTCCTGTTCAGTTAATGCCAGGGCTCAGACACTCTGTGGGAGAGAACACACACACACACACACACACACACACACACACACACACACACACACACACACACACACACACACACACACACACACCCTGTCTCTGTTTCTCCCTGTCTCTGTCTCTCTCTCTCTCACATATACCCAAACACACTCACACATACACACCGTGTAATATCACTTGATGTGGAAAGACGTTAAATTGAAGGACAACACAACAACAACAACAACAACAACACACACACACACACACACACACACACACACACACACACACACACACACACACACACACACACACACTCTCTCTCTCTCTCTCTCTCTCTCTCTCTCTCTTTCTCCCTTTCTCACACATATACCCCAAACACACTCACACATACACACACCGTCTGATATCACTTGATGTGGAAAGATGTTAAATTGAAGACAACAACAACAACAACAACAACAACAACAACAACAACCACACTCACACACCACACACACACACACACACACACACACACACTCTCTCTCTCTCTCTCTCTCTCTCTCTCTCCTCTCTCCCTCCCTCTCCCACATCCCTCTCCCAAACATACCCACACACTCACACATACACACACCGTCTAATATCACTTGATGTGGAAAGGTGTTAAATTGACGACAACAACAACAACAACAAGAACAACCACACACACGCACGCACGCACGCACGCACATTAGAAAAAAAGGTGGATCTAATGGATAATCAGTAGTGTGCACTGGTAGAGGAGTAGGAAGTAGAATGCGACTGGTCGAACGAGTGACATTTTGCCGTGAGTGTTTCGTCATGTGACATGCCTCAAAACAGCTTCAAAATATTCGTAGCGTTAAACTGTGTGAACCTCTTCAGAACTGGTATTTCATCTGGAAATGATATTGTTTGAGACGGGCCCTAACACTGTAGGTAAGTGGTTTGCCTGGGGTCATACTGATCGAGACCACAGTGCTATTCATGTAATACGAAAGGGAACAGAATACAGGTTGTTACGTGGTCTGATACCCGAACTGATCTATGCGTCACGCTCGTTTCCATCCTCACTGATCTCAGTAAAATATATTAAAAAGAAATGCCAGCTTTCGTGCCTGTGCTTTTCTTTGTGACATTGCATGCTTAGAACCAGAACACACACACAAACATGTTCAATCATGCACACTCACACATACACATACGCATGCGAGTGCGCGTGCGCGCGCACACACGCGCGTGCATACTCTCTCATACACACCAAAGTTCTTAAAAAACAAACAAACAATAAACAACAGCAACAACAACAACAACAACAACAACAACAACAACGACGACGACGACGACGACGACGATTCCAACTATTTTATTACTGCGATGCTCTTTGCATGATGTCACAACTGTCACTATCTGAACAATGCTTTCTTGTCTTATTTCAGGTTAAATGAATCAGTGGAGAACTGAAGTAACGTTTATTTAGTTCGATCAGCGACTACGGATACGGCGGCAAAGCAACACTGGTGAGATTAAGAAGGCTGACAGTGTGAGTGTTGGGGCTTCTTCAAGTGACATGACCTGATCAGTGCATTAATCTCTCTGGCCCTACATTCAGCGTGAAAGGACCGTGGTGATGGTGTTTAAGGAATAGTGATGGTATTCACAGAATAGTGAGGCTGTCTGCAGAATAACCAAAGAAAGAAAAGCCTTTTTCGGTGTCCAAACGATATATTGTCATTTCGTCTTCAGCACTAGGCACAAGGCTTTCGGATGACCTATTGAACTGATCTGGTATTTCCAGTGAAAGGCAAATCATCATCGATCATTCAATCACAGGATCTCCAGAGACACAAGGTGTGCAAATCTAGCTGTGTGCATCCAGCGTTTGTGTCATGAACTGGGAGCCATTTTTATCTGTCTCTTCGATGTAATGGTTGTAGTTCGACATAGAGAATTCTGCTTCGCATGTGCTTTTAGATGACCATTTGCTTTCGAAAAAACCCAGTTTTACATTGCTGATTCATCCTTCACGTGAAATCAGGGGGGCTTGAACAAAGCTGAGTCCTACAGAAAAGTAGAACCTCCTGACAGATCTGGTAAAGGGAGCAGAATATCAGATCGTGACACGAAGCGCCCACCATTCGGAATCCAGCGCTGTAGCGAAGACTTGACCCCTCAACCATGAGTGCCCAGCTCCAGGCTCACAGCGTGCCCACCAACCACGTGGTGCTGTACGTAAAGGCGGGTTGGGATGGCGTCAGCTACGGCGCCCTGCCCCTTCTGCCAGCGCTTCTACATGGTGCTCGACCTCAAAGCCCGCGCGGGGACCCTCACCTACGACGTCATCGCCGTCAACATGGCGCGGCCCTTGCCGGAGTTCAAGAAGTTCGCCAGCAAGCTTCCGGTGCTGAAGCACGGCGAGGAGGTGGTGATGGACAGCGACGACATCATGCAGTACGTCGACGACAACTTCCCCATGCCTGACCTGCGCTACGACAACGTGGAGGCCCACTCGGTGTGTCTGGACATCTTCTCCAAGTTCTCCTTCTACATCAAGAACGTCAGCCACACGGACGAGCATCTGCTGAAGGAGCTGGTGGTCATCGACCAGTTTCTGGAGAAAGCAGGTCAGTCAGTACCCTGTTGGCTCTTGTTCTGTGTGTGGTTATTGTTGTGTCCATCTGTGTGGTCATTGTTCTGTCCGTCTGTTGCACTTGTGGAACTCGCCTGAAATTGTTGCATCAAAAGTCCTGATTTGTCAGTATCTCAGTCGGTCCAATTCTGTGTGGTCATTGTTCTGTCCATGTGTTGCACTCGTGAAATTTTGCAGAAATCTATTACATTAGAAGTCCTGGTTTGTCAGTATCCCGTTCGCTTCAGTTCTGTCTGGTCATTATTCTATCCGTCTATTGCACATGTGGAGCTCGTCCGCAATTGAAGAGATCTGTTGCATACAGTGTTCTGGTTTGTCTCTTGCATACCTCGTGTTGTAGGTCTGTTGGTCATTACTGTGCTGTCGCACGGCCACTGTCGAAGTCATGTGGTCTTTTGAAGTTCTGTAACCAGCAATGCCCTGGTTTGCTGCGTAGTT
>JADBJO010003809.1:142500-145000 GCA_016801955.1 Conus betulinus
TTTTTTTTTTTTGTGTGTGTTCAAAATGACGTGTGGGTTGACTTCCACGTGGTGTTAGCGCTGAAATGGGCTGGGCTTTAAGCAGTTTCACATAACCTTACCTTACTTCACTGATTGTGGTAGACCCTACTGTTGTCTCCATCAGCATCTGCGTAAACACTGTGCTGGTATGCAGATACTCACTATCTTGTGTTAGACCCTTCCAGTTGTCTACATCAGCATGTGTGTGAATGCTATAGTACGCACTGTGGACTCACTATCTGCGTCAGACCCTACTGTTGTCTACATCAACATGTGTGTGAACACTGTATATGATAGACCGTACTGTTGTTGACATCACCATGTGTGTGAACACTGTATATGTTAGGTCCTACTATTGTCTACATCAACATGTGTGTGAACGCTATATATGTTATGTCCTACTGTTTTCTACATCAACATGTGTGTGAACACTGTGGTGTGCAGGTACTCACTGTCTGTGGTGTGCAGTACTCACTGTCTGTGGTGTGCTGTACTCACTGTGTGTGTGCAGGTACTCACTGTCTGTGGTGTGCAGGTACTCTCGTACTCACTGTCTGTGGTGTGCAGGTACTTGCTGTCTGTGGAATGCAGGTACTCACTGTGTGGTGCAGGTACTTGTGTCTGTGGTGTGCAGGTACTCACAGGTACTCACTGTCTGTGGTGTGCAGGTACTCACTGTCTGTGGTGTGCAGGTACTCACTGTCTGTGGTGTGCAGGTACTTGCTGTCTGTGGAATGCAGGTACTCATTGTCTGTGGTGTGCAGGTACTCGCTACCTGTGCGGGAACACCATCACCCACCTGGACTGCCTCATGCTGCCCAAGCTGCAGCACATCCGGGTCGCTGCCGCCGCTTTCAAGGACTTCCACATCCCCCAGCAGCTGACCTCGCTCTGGCGTTACCTGGCAACGGCCTACAGCAACGACACCTTCCGGAAAACCTGCCCTTCTGATCAGGAGATTGTACACCATTGGAGCGAGAAGAGGGAGACCACTCCCTTGCCCGAGGTCAAGAAGAAGAACTATATGCTGGAGCTGGATCCGACCTTCACCTTGTCTGTGCCCCAGCTGAACGGAAATTGAGATGGCAGGGGACAACACGTTTATAGGACTGTGTGCCAGTGTCGAAAAGGTCGGCGTTGATATGTATAATCTGCTCCATGAAAAGAGTAATTTTCATCACCGAAACAGTTAATTGTAAACGTCAAAAATGGTTTTCGTTCGATGTGAATGATTAGCTTGATTGCATGCTGAACATTTTTTGACGTCAAACTTATCATTTTGGCTGTGTTTGTCACCATTCGTTGGATCGTATAGCAACAAATGAAAAAGAAAAGAAAAAGAAAAAAAAAAAAAAAAAAAAAAAAAAAAAGAAAAGGAAAGAAAAAAAAAAAAGCAATAAATATGATCGCATTGCCTCTAGGTTGGCGTTCATACAAAAAGTAAACGTGGGGATTGTTTCCTTCCAAACGGCCTGAAATGGCCTGTGTGGTTGGTTCGAGTCTGAAATCCTCCAGCAGTCCAATTAATTACCCCCATGCCATGCGCTCCTTACAGATGCGCATGAATCATAACAATTGGCTTGATTCGTGATCACCTTTATTGAGCCATGTTTTTGTGAATATGCGGAAATTATTCTTTTCATGAAGGAAATGTTTATGAGAAAGATCTTTCGACAGGGTGGCGTTGTCCTATACAAATGATGCTGGCCTATCATGAAACCTCTCATGGCCTGACTTTTTGTCAAATTATTGCTGAGTTTGGTTTTTTTTCCTCTGCACTTTTGAGATGTTATTGATCGGTGTGCTGAAGAGTAAACCCATATGTATTTGTGTGTGGATTGTCTTGTACCCGGATGAAACATTAAAACTAACTCACGATGCTAAAGAAGCTTTATTAATCATCATCAATAACAACGACGATAAAAATTTCAAAATAATATCATGGATGTGATGTCGTTGCCTGTGTACTTTGGTACTTTCAGTCAACTGAAACACTTGGGCATTTACAGGAAAAGACATGAACCTGAATACTCATAATGAAATGTAGACTACCCCCCCTCCCCAGCTTGCGCGCATGTGTGTGTGTGTGTGTGTGTGTGTGTGTGTGTGTGTGTGTGTGTGTGTGTGTGTGTGTGTGTGTGTGTGTGTGTGAGAGAGAGAGAGAGAGAGAGAGAGTTTTATTGAAGTTTGCTTCAAATCTAATGTATAAATCTCTCTCTCTCTCTCTCTCTCTCTCTCTCTCTCTCTCTCTCTGTTGTGTCTGTGTCTCTCTCTCTCTGTGTCTCTGTGTGTGTGTGTGTGTGTGCGCGCGCGCGCGCGCGTGTGTGTGTACTCCTTACATAAACCCAGTTTTCATTTGATCTCCTCCAAATAGGTATGGGGACTCCTTAGGATATTGAGCAGATCAAGAGTGACCACTTTCGTACTCGACAATTGTGTTAGTCACATTTTTTAACGCGAACAGCGAAGCAAAGCGAAG
>JADBJO010003809.1:155000-162500 GCA_016801955.1 Conus betulinus
ACAGAGTACTTTGATTGCTTTTTTTCCGGCGTTCGACAAGGATGTGTTTGAAGCCCCGTATTATTATCCCTTTCTCTGTCTGAACTTCAGTTAGAACTTGCTACAAGTGGGGCTCGTGGCATAGACATTTTTTGCTGATACTATTGGTATTCTGCTTCTCATGTACGCTGATGACATTGCCCTTGTGTCTGATTCTGTAGCTGATCTTCAGAAAAAGATAGACTGTCTCGAACAATACTGTAACAAATGGGGTCTTACTGTCAATATGGATAAAACAAAAGTAATTGTTTTTAAAAGAAAGGTTTCATCGAAAACTGTGAAAAGTGTTTTTTTTTTTTTCCAGGAAATCAGGTAAAGGTGGAGTCTTGCTACACTTATTTGGGGGTATTTTTTTCCTCTACTCTAGACTGGATCAAATGTGTGAATAATTTGTCAGGCAAAGCACTAAGAGATGCAACGGGTATCAAAAAATTGTTCTTCAGACTGAAGGACCTGCCGGCAGATTCAGATTGAAAAATACTTGATACAAAAATGGAACCGATACTTCTGTAGGGATCTGAAATTTGGGGATTAAAAAAATACAGGACTATCGAAAAAGTACAGATAAAGGTGTGCAAAATATTGTTAGGAGTGTCCAGAGACGTAAAGAATAATATGGCAGTGGGGTGAATGTGGCAGGTTCCCAGTCTATATAGATGCCTATATACGTGTTGTCAAATACTGGTGTCGCTTACTGTCCTTGCCCGACGATCGCTATCCAAAACAGTGTTACAATATGCTGTATTCACATGACAAGTCAGGGAGGTGCAACTGGGTCAGTCATGTTCGAAAACTGCTATGCAGTCATGGTTCTGGCTATGTGTGGGAACTACAGTCAGTGGGATACGAATCAATGTTTTTCTCAGTCTTTACATGCCGATTGAAACGCATGTTTCGTCAAGAGTGGCGCGACTTTATGTCTTCTTTACCCAGAATACTGTAATTATCATCCAGAGTTTCTGAAAGCTGATTACATTAGGGACCTCACAGCTTATGAACACAGGCGAGCTTTATGCCTTCTGAGATGTAACAGACTGCCCTTAAATGGAATCTCCCTATATGGCAAAACCTAGTACAGACCCTGTATGCAAACAATGTGATACAAACAGTGTAGAAGATGCGTTTTGTTTCTTATTCGCTTGCTGTAAGTGTAACACAGCTCGGAAGAAGTACATCCCACAGTTCTATAGCAACTACCCATCAGTCTCAAACTTAACTTGCTCTGTTCAAAGATAAAACACCCATTAGCTTTCAGAATTGTTCAATATATTTGCACCTGCCTTGAAATAAGCGGCGAGCTTAATCTTTCCTCAGTTAAAAATAAAATCATACATTTAATCGCCTTGTGCATTGCATGTCATCACACATCTTTTTGAACTCTTTTGAGAATTTTCTTTCTTTTTGATCTCAACTCCTTTGAATGTCCTGAATTTGGAAATTAACTTGTTCTTGTTTTATGATGGGTCAAACGGCTTGTAAAAACTGAATAAAAAAATATTATTATTATTATTATGATTATTACACTAGAACGAAAGGACAAAAGCAAAACACGCTGGAAGAAAGTTGGGGTGGCACCCAAAGAAAAAAACAAATAGAGAACTCTAGCTGACGATGCAGACAAGCAGAGCCGAAGTATAAATCACGAAACGATTGTGACTCTTTCAAATTTGTTTGTTTGCTTGTTTATCTCTTTATATCTTTTTTCTTATTTGTTACGCGGACCGGAATTCTCTGATCTTCCAGGTCAATCTATCTATCTATCTATCTATCTATCTATCTATCTATCTATCTATCTATCTATCTATCTATCTATCTCAATCTTCATAATTACCCCCCACCCCCTTCAATCCCTCCCCTTCCTACTGCACCATCTCCTTTTCCCACTTTCCACTGTGTGTGTAAGTGGATATGCTTGTTAAAGGTCTTGTAACTCCTGTCAACTTTTCTTGGGGGGAGGGGGGAGGGGGAGGGGGGGGGGGGGGGGGGCGTGTGCGGGTGATGGAAACACAAAAACACTCAGCATGTACCAGAAAACATGGGGAAGACATGAGCACCTACATGCGTTCCTCATTGCCCACTGAAATGTCGCGTTGAACACTAAGGAGAAAAAAAAGACAGGATCAACATCAATTTTCATGTACCTATCGCAAGCACACTGAGAATCTGTTTGCCACAGGGGTTAGATAATTTTTTTTTTCACTGGCCCATCCAATTACTTGTTTTAAAAAATTATTTGATAAATCCAAACACAAATAGGTTGAAAAAAAAAAAAAGGTTGAGTCGGTTGCCTTTGGACTGTAAGAAATGGATGCGCGTCTTTGAAATTCACCATCTTGATGAAGTTACCACGAGAAAAAAAATGGGAGCCTTCAACTTGTCTGGAAACGTAAGTCCTGTAAACTCACAGTCTTACTATTTTCAGTGTGATGTAGCTGTCAGGAATTTCATCCGTAAAACAATAGGAAATCACTGTGTCCCTGCACGATTTCAAATGAAAATTGGGGGCAAGGAGGAGACGGGCGGGGACGGGAGGGGGGAGAGGCTGAGAGGGAAGACGGGTATGCCAGCTGTGACTTTATCTAGTCTGATCCATCTTCGTCATCTGGCCTGGCTGATGGTAGCTGGTGATATGGGTCATTCGGGATCTCGGGATTTTTCTTCCGTAATCCAAAATGGCGTCGAGAGTTTTATAGTGGTACACGACTACAACATTACTTTCGGAGCAAAAGGTGAATGTCGTGGAAATATAGTTTTTAATTGCAAGACAGTTTGCGCGGACTTTGCGACTCGTTCAGCCGACATCTATTCATCACTATATTAATGTAGATGAGAGAGAGAGAGAGAGAGAGAGAGAGAGAGGGGGGAACAGCTTGCCTCTAAACCTTTTGCTGCGAGATGTACAGTGACCTCAAATTAGCCCACAGTCAGCTGTTTCTTTCAATCACTTTCTGTAAATGCGTTCAGCTCCATAATTTTTTTAAGCATGTCTCTCGCTCCTTTGACAAACGTACAGGAAAAACGACGGTTAACTGAGTAGGCTATGTGACCTGCTTTCCTTTTCCAGCACCTTTCAAGATCTATCACTCCTGCAATAACAGAGACTTAAATGATGCGCATAATGACCCTCGATCTTGAGCCTGGCTGTTGCGTTGTGGATACGTCTGAACTAAAAGAGTTAAACAGTGGCAAGAAGGACGTTAATCTCACCATCAAGCGCCTTTTGGATGAAAAATCTGGCCTTTCATCGATAACGTGTAGTTTTTTTAATCAACTTTTACATAGGTATATTCTAATCACGTTTGACACAGGTACGTTTTCATTCAAACTTGACTCATGTATATTCAATCAGTTTTGGCACATGCATGTTTCAATGAAGTTTGAGATATGGAGTTATAATTAGCTTTGACACATTCAGTTTTGATCAACTTTAAGGCGTCTAGTTTGAAACCGTATGGCGATCCAATTTTAAAACGAATGAGCACATTTTATGTTTAACTTTGATGCATTCAGCTTTCATTATCTTTGATATTTGTTGTATCAAGTCACCTTGGTATATTCAATGTTGATTTAATTTGACAGTTTAACTTTGGCTCATTCAATACTACTAATTAATTTGACACTGTTTATTCCAGTGAACTTTGACGCCTTTAGTTTTAATGACCTTTGACAAATGGTCGTTAACAGTACTTTTGACAGATGTAGGTTTTAACTGATTTTGACATGTTTACTTTTTAACTGAGTGGCACGTGTTTAATTTTAATTAAATCAGACATATTTAGTGTCAAGATCATTCACTCCTCAAACCTGCCTGTTGATAGAACAAAAACAGAATTATTGCACCGCCAAATAAAAGAAAAGAAAGAAAGAAACAAATGACAAAACAAACACGACACGTTTCGACCTGTTTGTTCTTCTTAAGGCAAGACAAAATAACATTCAAGACAATGAAAATGATGATGGACGAACATATGTCTTCGAACTGGGTGCAAAATGTTTACCCGAGACTAAATTTTGCACGCAGTTCGAAGCAAGATGTGACAATTTGTTCTTCCTGTCTTTGCCCTTGTTTCAGTTTTCAGCTGCAACCACCTCATTTAAAAACCCACACGCTATTGCTTATGTGAATGGGGTGAGGATAATGAGGCATGCTGTGTGTGTGTGTGTGTGTGTGTGTGTGTGTGTGTGGGGGGGGGGGGGGGGGGGGGGGGGGGGGGGGGGGGGGGGGATGCAGGCAGTGTTGCAGGTGGTGTTGGCTCTCATTCCACTTCCGCTCTTCTCTTCGTTGCAGTTTTCAGGTTTTAGTTTCAATTAGTCACGCGCCCAGGGAGTAACATGGTCCACCCACGTGACAAATCGTGGCATCAGGACCTGGCAAGAAGAGACTCGTCTGTCCCATCCTCAATTTTCCATTGCACAGACTCTGTGAAACCTTATGATGATTTTTTTTTTTCTTTCATCCTCGTTCTTCAGCAAGAACTCTAAAATTCACCATCGGTGAGATTTTTTTTCCCCCTACAGGACTGTTTTCTAGTCCCAACGTTAAGGTAGCCACATGCCGTCTTCCAGGATAATTCTTTGCACAACATCAGAATGCATGAGTTTTATGCTTGTTCCATCCCTCCCAGTGATACACAGTGACTATGCTTCTCCAAAAGGTAGAACAGGGCTAAACATGCATACACTTTTTTTTTTTAATGCATTGTGTTCATGTATGGGACATTGGTTTATAGTCAGACCCCACCGTATCAGGATGGGATTTGAGTCTGTACAGAGGTAAAGTAAACTGTGGAGAGAAAATCTATTTTTACCTGGCTGTGTTGAGTGCGAACCAAACCGCAGACCTTGACAGGAGAATCTGATGCCTTGGCTTGCCTCAACCAGGCCCTCAAGCTTCCGATTGAATGCTTTTTGGAGCGATATCCCTGACTGCTTAGAATGTGGTGTCCTCTGTGACGTGATGTTGACAGCAACCACCATCCACCCCTTTACTATCTCTCTGTCTGTCTATCTGCCACCTCTCTCTCTTAAACACACACACACACACACACACACACACACACACACACACACACACATATTCCTTAGCGTTATCAGTTTACACATTAAGATGCAAACCTTCACCCCCTCAACTCCCGTTCACCTCCCACACCCTTCCCTACATCTGTCTGCCTGACTTTGTGGCGTGCTCACACGCTGATATGACGCGACTGTGACGATAATGTTACTATACGGAGAAGTTTGACGTAGCTATAACTCTGATCCATACAGATGACGTCGCTGCAACACGCTCTTATCTGATCGTGGCGTGACGCTTATGGAGGGCCTGTGTATTTTCCCTGCCACTCATGCCACGACAAAGGATGGGGGCAGATGAGACCCCCCCCCCCCCCCCCCCCCCCACACACACATTCATTTTGTTAGCCCACACGTGTTATGCACGTGGTGACAATATAGCACTGCAGATCATACTAAAGGCTAAAAACTGCCAACGTCTGGGAGATTATCATCTTTGCTATGTCACACTGCACGTGTTGAGAAGTGTCTGTCTCTTTCCATATGACTACACCGCCCCCCCCCCCCCCCCCGGCTCCCCCATGCATAAATATTTTCATTAGCTGTCATGGTCCACTGACAACCTGTCAACCAGACAGACATCAGAAAAACAAAAACGGTTATAGCTTAACCCTTTCAAAGTGGAGATCAAGTCTCACCACTTCACAGACCCACCATAGGTCGTAGGAGTGACAGCAATTATTTCTGGTGTGTAAGAATCAACACTGGTGTATTTCAGAGGGGAACGTTTATCTCTCCAACTCTGAGGTCCTGTGTCAAGTTTCACTGACTGTCCCCAGAGAAAAGTAAGTGGAATCTAGTTTCTAAGCCTGGTTACTATACATTATGCACTATGCATCGGTACCTTATTAATCTTAACAGTAAAACTTTATACTAGTACTTGGCAAAATCTGTTAAGACGATTAAAAAAAAAATTACTGTTGATTGCTTTAATGCTTAGTAGTAGGCGACTAATTAACCGTTCTGTTTGCCTTAATTGTCTGCAATTGGTAATCACACACCACCCGAGTATTTGACTTAGTTGCAAGAATTATTCCCTTCAATTATTCATAGTTTCTTATTGTCTGACACCACCATTAAAATCCACCTTAATGAAAAACTGAAATGGAGACAGACCGTTAAAAGGGATACATTTATGTGCCTTACTTATGCTGGCTGAGATCTCACACTTTCTGAAATTTCAGAGGGCAAGTGTAAGGACTCAGCATCAATAATTGCCTCAAGAGGTGACAGTACAACGTGCCCACCCTTCTGTGGTTTGTCGTTCTGGCGGTATCAGTGTAGTGTTAGCTGTCCTTCCCTGGAGTTACTGTGGACCTTAAACCTGAATATAACTAAAAACGCACACAGTTAGTCTTGATGTTTTGTTTTTCTCTCTCCTGCAATATGAGAAAAATGACAGACGTGCTTAATGTATCTTGCAGCAAGAAGCTCCTCTCGCTCTTTGGACATGTCCATGTACTTGATAATGTAGGGCTCGATACGATGAAATTGTTCCTACCCCCCCCCCCCCCCCTCCCCACTGCCCTCTGCTCCTTGCAAACGATCCATTAAGAGTAATCTTATCACCCACTTATTCATCAAAATCTCATGCTACTCCCTAGACTCGCCGATGAACTGTCCTGTTGTTGTTGTTGCTGCAGGTCTCATTTGGACTCTTGTGTTGTGATAGCTCCCAGGACCTCTCATCCCCCGTTAGAGAGAAGTCATGAGTTCGGAGAAGGACAAGGGCTCTGTTTCTTTTTGTCTTCTTCTTTTCTTTTTCTTTTTTTTTTTTTCTCTCATACTCCCAGTTCTTATAGAACAGGGAGTACTTTACAATGGGAACGAAGAAATGCTCTCTGTGTGTGCCTGTTTGTCTGTCTGTGTGTCCGTCCGTGGTCAAAATGTGTTCCACTCGCTCCAGACAAACTTCTGGGCTGATCTTTCTGAAAATTTGTAGGTATTTCATTATGGGTCACGGATGATGCCCATGTTTTATTTTACCAGACTAGGCGTTACTAACGGCTATAAATGATAATTAAAAAAAAAAATCAGGTCCGATAAGGGAAATAACCACCGTACTGTCGGGTTTTTTCTTCCACTAACTGGAAATTGTCTCCCATGTCTGTCACTACTGGGAGTACGTTTATATGCTTTGCTCTTGTTTCTTTTTGTTTGTTTGTTTGTTTGTTTGTTTGTTTTAGCTCTCTTTTCTTTTGTTGTCCATTGCTAACAATTTGACAGTCACTCTTCTCTGCACCTCAGCGAACACGAAGAAAAATGGTGTGAAGGGTCGGCAGACAGAAAAAAGAATCCAGCCGGTACGTGCGAGGGGCTAGGAGTGGGGATTAGGAGAGAGAGAGAGAGAGAGAGAGAGAGAGAGAGAGAGAGAGAGAGAGAGAGAGA
>JADBJO010003809.1:177500-180000 GCA_016801955.1 Conus betulinus
GTGTGTGTGTGTGTGTGTGTGTGAGAGAGAGAGAGAGAGAGAGAGAGAGAGAGAGAGAGATTGATTGATTGATTGATCTTTAATACACAAGGATGGAGATTTCAAGTCAAAGCCTAGTCTTACAATCTGTCCTTGTCATGCATACATTATTTCAGCACATATCATTTATACTGATAAGTCAACATAGCAACATGGTCATCTAATTCTACAATGATAAGCAAACTATTCGTAACAGCACGAATGAGATGGGGGATGGTAAAAACAGAAGGAAACTTACAAACAAACAAACTACAGAGAGAGAGAGAGGTCAGAGGAGGAGGGGGGAAGAGAGAATGGTAGGTAGGGGGAGGAGAGAAAAGGGATGACAGACAGAGTGGGAGTGGGGATGAGCGATTTTAACGGAGTAGGTTTTATGCTTAGACGATTTATTCAACGTATGGTTCACAAAAGACTCATGAAATCTTTATGCAAATGTTCCTTGAAAAGTTTTAAAGTATTCGTGTTTTGTAGATTCGGTGGAAGTGAGTTCCAGACATATGGTCCATAGTAAGCTAGGCTTGTTTTGTATAGATCAATGCGTGGGTAGGGGAAGAAGGAATTTCGTCGAGCCAGAAAAGCTGTTCGATCTTGTAAAAAGGGCATTGATATAACATGGCATAGTATCTGTCAAGATTGTAAACATAAATGATGCCTTGTTGAATCCAGTTGCCCATTCAGAGGAAGTATGTTCAGCGCTTTTAGTTCTTCGTCTGTCGTTAGAGATACAGCTGGATGGAGTAGCTTTGCTGCACGTCTATGGAGAGAATTCAGCCTTTTTTGTAGACGTCACCACTTCCGTCCCACACTGTTGAAGCGTAATTGATACGTGACATTATGTGTGCATCGAAGAAAAGTTTAAGCACACATACTGTTGACGTAGCGGTTTAATTGAGATAACAGAAAAAAGTGTTTTGAGACTACCTTGCATACGCTATTGAGATGAGACTGCCATTTCAATTCTTTATCTATCGTTAACCCTAAAACACGATGCTCATGCACCTGGTCGATAGAAGTGCCATTCAACTGAAGTTTTAGGCAAAGAGAGAGAGAGAGAGAGAGAGAGAGAGAGAGAGAGAGAGAGAGAGAGAGAGAGAGAGAGAGTGTGTGTGTGTTTGTGTGTGTGTGCGCGCGCGCGTAGGAAAGAGTGTGAGTGCACGTGCTCGCGCATGTGCATGCATGCGTGCGAGCGCGCGTTTGTTTGCATGTGTGTGTGTGTGTGTGTGTGTGTGTGTGTGTGTGTGTGTGTGTGTGTGTGTGTGTGTGTGTGCGTGCGTGCGTCCGTGCGTCCGTGCGTGCGTGCGTGCGTGCGTGCGTGTGTGTGTGTGTGTGTGTGTGTGTGTGTTTTACAGGTCAAGCACATGTCAACCATCATATTTTTGTGTGCATCCTATTTGACTCTCTCCGTCTCTGTCTGTCTGTCTGTCTGTCTGTCTGTCTGTCTGTTTGTCACTCTCTCGCTGCTGAGCGTGCGTGCGTGCGTTTCTGCATGCGTTCGTCCGCACACGCGTGCGGGCATGCGAATGATTCATGGGTTCGTGCGTACGTTTGTGCATGCGTGCACGCGCGCACGCTTGTGCACGTGTGTGTGTGTGCGTGTGTGGTGTGTGTGCGTGTGCGTGTGCGTGTGTGCGTGCGTGCGTGCGTGCGTGCGTGTGTGTGTGTGTGTGTGTGTGTGTGTGTGTGTGTGTGTGTGTGTGTGTGTGTGTGTGTGTGTGTGTGTGTGTGCGCACGCATGTATATGCGCGTGTTTGTGTGTGTGTGTGAGAGCGCGCGTGTGTGTGTGTTTGAGTGTATGTATGCGCGCGCACGCACGCATGCGTGAATGCTGTGTGTATGTGTGCGCGCGCACATGCGTGCGTGCATGCCTGTGTGTGTGTGTGTGTGTGTGTGTGTGTGTGTGTGTGTGTGTGTGTGTGGTGTGTGTGTGTGTGTGTGCGCGTGTGCATGTGCGTGCGTGCGTGCGTGCGTGCGTGTGTGTGTGTGTGTGTGTGTGTGTGTGTGTGTGTTGTGCGCGCGCGCGCGCGGGCGTGCGCCCGCACGCGCGCCTATGTATGTGTGTTTACTTATAAAATGAACTGTCCAAAATTTAAGGATCTTCAACAGACTTTGCTCCGAGGAGGTACTTGAAATCACGTCCCGTTTGTAATTTTTAACATTTGTTGAAAGTACGGAGGAGTAGGAACGTGAACACACAGGCGCACCCGTATGTTTGGCCTTCTCTCTCTCTCTCTCTCTCTCTCTCTCTCTCTCTCGTCTCTCCTCTCTCTCTCCTCTCTCTCTCTCTCTCTCTCTGTCTGTCTCTGTGTGTGGTGTGTGTGTGTGTGTGTGTGTGTGTGTGTGTGTGTGTGAGTGAGTGAGTGTGTGTGTGTGTGTGTGTGTGTGTGTGTGTGTGTGTGTGTGTGTGTGTGTGTGTGTGTGTGTGTAACTGTTTGAATTGCTGTCTGGCCTGAGAACAAAATTT
>JADBJO010003809.1:197500-210000 GCA_016801955.1 Conus betulinus
CATACTGTTCCACTAATTTTTTTTGATTATCTGCCATTCCGTCATGTTCTGTATGTAATATTGTGTCATGACGTTATAATGTGCATGGATGTGCTCCATGCCGCCACACTGTTTATCTCTTTTTTTGTCATGACGTCACAATATCGACGTAATTCTTTGTCACCCCGTCACGATGGGTCGCGGTTACCTCCTCTTTCCTTCCCCGCCTCTTTCCTTTTTCTTTCTGCTTCTGCTTCCTCTCTTCCTTCTCTTCAATGGCAGTCACGTGGTGCTCGTTTTCCCCGTCAGCAGCAGCGACATGGATGTTGGTGGGGGTGGAGGAGGTGGAGCAGGCGCTGCAGAACTTCCAGCCCATGGCGTACAGGCCAAGAACGTGGTGCTGTTCCTGGGGGACGGCATGGGTATCTCCACCGTCACCGCCGCCCGGATCCTGAAGGGAGGGGAAAGTTCCAGACTCTCCTTTGAACGCTTCCCCAACACCGGCCTGTCCAAGGTAAACTCTTATGTCTGTGACTAGCCGTTGTGGCGAAGTGGTTAGCGTCGCCGTCTCACGGCTGGGAGATCGTGGCTTCGATTTCCATCAGAGCCATTTATTTGTTAAATTTTAATGCGGCGACAGCCTCCTACCCAGAGTTGAGTTTGCTACGGGGTTAACTTGAAAGATGGACCACAAAGTCGAGTTTCATCTTTTTAACGGACGAGCCTCTGAGAGTGTTGCTCAAAGTTCCCTGACCAACATTGCAGGAGTCTGTATCGCTCGGGCCTGGTTGACACCAGGATATATTATGGAAATAAGTGTAGAGCACAGCCCTGTAATGCAGTCTCAGACCACAATGAAAATCCGTATTATCATCTTCATCAGTCTCATCGTCATCGATCAACATAAAAAAAAAGTCCGAGATTCTGTGGCCCTTCATGCTCTGCTGTCATGGTGACATCAGTTTCTGATATTCTTACCACGTCTACGACCTGGTTTGATTCTGTCCGGGTCACCGGTATCGGCAAATTTATGGGGGCTGTCGTTGGGCTCACGTGGTGGCATCCTCTGGAGGAATAGGTCACACACATCGACTCCGCGACTTACCAAACATTGTCGTAGGTAGGGGGCTTAGTAGGTGGTGTCCTGCGTATCTTGGATCATAACAGGCATCACTGACTGAACACCACCTAAGCGACTTGGCAGCAGTGCAGTGTCTCCTCCGGTGGGTTGCAACTCGAAGACTTGACATTGGCTACTCCCTGTGGATTGCCGGTGCCGGAGCTGCGGCTGTGGATTAGGGGTGGGGATGTCGGAATGAGCGGCGTGGGTGTAATGCCAATGAGGTGGCACAGAAGATGGGACAGCCAAAACAAATAAACAAGCAAAAGACAAACAAACAAACAAACAAACCAAGAAACAAAAACCCTGTGTCTTGTGATTATCTTGGCATTGTTGCTGTTGTCGTTTTGGCTGTGATGGTGATAGTGCAAGACTGGTCCGCTGTCACAGCTGTAAGGATCCTGAAGGCAGGAGAAAGTTCCAGATTGTTGTTCGAACAGTTTTCCATCACCTCTCTGTTGAAGGTACTTTAAGCCCGTAATTCACTGTGTCGTTGTTGTTGTTTGTTGTTGTTGTTGTTGTTGTTGTTGTTGTTGTTGATGATGTGTTGTTGTTGTAGTGGTGTAGAGGTGGCACGGTGGTGGTGATAGGCATCTCTGTTATCATTGCCGCCATAGCAGGAAAAACTTCAGACTCTTATTTCAACAGTTCCCCCCACATATCTGTTTAAGGAACGTTATATTTGTAATTCACTTTGTCTTGTGGTTGTTCTTGTTGTTCGTCTTACTGTTGTTGTTTGTTGTTTGTTGTTGTTGTGGTGGTGGTGGTGGTGGTTGTGGTGATGATGGTAGTTGTGGTGCTGGTGATGGTGACAGAGAGGTGGTAGTGAGAGGTATCACAGCAGGCTTGAGAGGAAACCTCCAGACTGTTCTTCGAACAGTTTCCCTACACCTCTCTGTCCAAGTTGTCTGTGAGTCACCTGAAATTGTTGCTTGTAGCCGTTGGTGGAAGTGGTGGTGACAATGGTGTGATGGTAGAGCTTTCTTATCGTCATTGACGCCATGACAGGAAGGCTACAGACTCTTTTTAAGTCCGTGTTCCTACATCTCTCTGTCTAAGGCGTGACTGCTTTTTGTAGTTGTGACAGCTGTAGTGGTGGCTAGTTTCTCTATTATCATTGTCACTATGCAAGCAAGGCTCCGGACTCTTTTTCGACCAGTGCTCCTACAGCTCTCTCTTCAAGGTATCTTACAGTTGTGGTTCACGTGATGTTTGGTGGTGTGGTGGTTGTGATGGTGAGAGGGATTCCCATTGACACTCTCTCCAGGTGGAGGAAGCCCCAGAATTTTTCTTTGAATAGTTCCTTACATTTCTCAGTCCAAGTTACTTTATGTCTGTGATTCATAAGGCGTTGTTATTGTTGTTGTTGCTGTTGTTGTTGTTGTTGTTGTTGTTGTTGGTGGTGGTGGTGGTGGTGGTGGTGGTGGTGATGGCGGCAGTAGTGGTGGTGGTGCATCGGTGGTAGTGGTGGTGGTGTTGATGATGATGATGATGATGATGATGATGATGATGATGATTGAGGTGGTGGCGGCAGCAACGGCGGTGGAAATGACTAAGTACGCCCACTGTCAAGATCGTGAAGGCAGCAGGAAAGTCCTGACTTATCTTTCAACTGTCCTCACAAACCACTGTAGCCACTCTATCCAGGATGGGTAATTGTTGTTGTTGTTGGTTTGTGGTGGTGTGGTGTTTGTGATGAAGACGGTAGTGGTGATATGTATCTGCACCGTCACCTCCGCCAGGATTATTAAGGCAGGATGAAGTTTCAGATTCTTTGTACCGTTTCCCTGCATCGTTCCATCCTGTGCGATCTTACTGCCTTTTGTTAACTCTTTTGTGGTATTGTGATGGTGTTGTACTGATGTTAACGGATCGAAATTATTCTTCTCCTGTCGCCTTGTATTGCTTGATGGTGGTTGGTGTTTTATTTTACGTCTTTTCATCCGGCAGATAATATTAGACGGGAAATTAAGAAAAAAAATCCAACAAAACACCATTTCGGTCATTTCAACACATACATCTGCATACACTTATGAAAAAGAAAACAGCATATCAGTTAAGGACCCTCATAATAGTCTAGCTACCTCAGAACTGGCTAAAGTGGCGGCAATCTCAATGATGCATGAGTCAGACAGAACATGACTTTCATTTTCATATTTGTCAAGATCGATACCTTTCGCCTTATACATTTCAGCTAAAAACTGAACAATCTAATAGAAGGTGACGCACAGATATGACTTTTCCACAGACACACACAACTTCAGGAGAAAATTTGGGTCTTCCATGTGTTCAGCCTGATCGGGTGTCATTTATTACGTTTTATTACCTTATGTTGCTGTTTTCGTCGTGATGGGTGTGGTGGTGGAGGTGTTTGTGGATGGAAGGCTTCTTCCTCTTCTTTTGCTACCCGTTAACGCTCTCTCCAATATCAGTCTATCGCGCGTTATTTCTGATGCTGATGTCTTCGTTGTAGAGGTGGTAGTTATGGCTGTTGTAACGTGTTCTGTTAATGACCAACATTCACTACTAATGAAAGCTCACGGTTGGGGCGCCAGACGTACTGCGCGGGACTACCAGGTGACGGACTCTGCTGCCTCGTCCACGGCCTTCCAGTGTGGCGTGAAGACAAACAAAGGCGTGCTGGGACTGGATCCTCGGGTCCCCCGATATGACTGTCGTTCTTCCCTGAAGGACGGGATGCAGCTCACGTCCATACTGGACTGGTCCTTAGCGGCTGGTGAGTATACAACAATGAGGCCGTGGTGTGGTTCTAACCTGAAGTGTCAATAGCTCAGCGATCGTCGTGTCCGTTGCTCCAAAAACAAAAGGGAAGTAACTCCAACACGTTTGTCAAGGCAAAACAAGAAAACGAAACTCTAAAGTCTTAGGCGAACTCGAAGGTGTCGCTACATTTCCCCCCTCCTTGCGTAGTACAAATACGAAGCAAAATGTTAGCACACACACAAAAAAAACCAAACTAACAAACAAGCAAACAACATCGAAGCAATTTTCATTGTCATCGTGGGGGAAGGCGTGAGATACGCCCAGAGCGGGTCTTGACATTAGAACGTTTTCTGACAGGAGATGGTGAAGGCAAAGTGTATGGTTTTGTGCTTTTTTTTTTTTTTTTTTTTTTTTTTTTTTTTTTTTTTTTTTTTTAGCCGTAGCGCATGTTGGCTCTGTCGGACGTGGTAAAACCTCAGCACCGGATGGAACCACAGTCTTGTTCCCTGTAGTCGTGACCTGTGTGACAAATGCAGCCTTTAGACGGTCCACTGACACTTTCTCTGAACGGCCTTTGATGTCAATGATGTAATATTTGTCACTCGTGTCAATGATGCGGTATGGGCCATCATAGGGTCGTTGCAGAGGATGTAGGTGGACGTCATTATTGACGCAGACGTACCCAGTGGAGGCCAGATTTGAAGGAACATAGGTAAGTTTTTTTCCATGGAACACTAGGGTTGGTGGTAGAATGGCACGCATGGTGTGCTGGAGATGTTTGAGGAACGTCGAGTCAGGTTCCATAGTGCGACCATCCAGCGGCTGAAGGAATTCACCCGGCAGGCGAAGCGTTGAGCCGTAAACAAGTTTGGCTGCGGAACAGTCAGGGTCCACCCGCCAAGAAGATCGTATCCCCAACAGGACCAAGGGCAGCTCTGCTTACCAGTCCGGAGTGGTTGTGCGGGCCTTGAGTGCCGCTTTCAATTGACGGTGGAATCGTTCAACCATGCCGTTCGCTTGTTGGTGGTAGGCAGTAGTTGTGTGAACGTCAATGCCCAAGAGCTTGTTGCACTCAGACCAAAGTTTTGAGGAGAACTGCCTCCCACGGCCAGAGGTAATGTTTTCAGGAACGCCGAACCTGGCAATCCAGTGATCTACCAGAGCTTGAGCACAGTTAGAGGCATGGGCATCTGGGAGAGGAATGGCTTCTGGCCACCTGATAAAGCGATCAATAATCGTGAATAGGTAGATCATGTCTTGACTGGCAGGCAGAGGTCCAAAGAGATCTACATGGAGGCTGCTGAATCTAGTAGTTGATGGTGGCCGTTCCATAAGTTGTGCTCGAGAGTGCTGATGGACTTTGGATGACTGACAGCCGTGACATTCCTTACACCATCTACGTATGTTTCGTTTCATGCCATGCCACACGAAGCGCTGGCTGATGGCTTGCTGTGTGGGGCGTACACCTGCGTGTGAGAGTCCATGTATTTGATCAAAGAAAGGCCGAGTCCAGGAATTTGTGAGAACTTGGACGTGGAACACCTGTAGAAGTATCACACAGCAGGGTTGATGAACCAAACTGGACGTCTTCAAGTTTTAGGCATGTGGTAGCTGTACGATAGGAGTCCATCTCACCGAATTGAACTTGATCCTGAGCGAGTTGGCTGAAACTGCCAACTGAGTAGATGCCGTGTTCCTCAGAGTCCAAGCTCATTTTGAAGCGCGAAAATGCATCAACTACCACACTGAATTTGCCTGTGATGTACTGAATGTTAGTGGTGAACTCGGCTTTGTAGGAGAGTTGTCTTGTTGTCGAGGCGAGCGGTCAAATTGACTCGCGAGAGCTGATACCAGTGGCTTGTGATCTGTGAACAGCGTAAATGGTCTTCCTTCAAGAAAATGTCTGAAGTGTTTGACAGCGCTGTAGGCTGCAAGTAGCTCGCCATCAAATGCGCTGTATTTCTTTTCGGCTTCAGAGAGCTTTCTAGAGAAGAAGGCCAGAGGAATCCAAGCTTGGCCCTGTTGCTCTTCGAGCTGAGCATCTAAAGCCGAGTTGGAAGCATCCATTGTGAGACTTATAGGTGCATCTGGTACAGGATGATGTAGAAGCACAGCATCTTTCAGAGCTCCTTTGCCTGTTCAAATACTGTTTGGCAGGCCTCAGACCTCGCAATGGTTTGTCCTTTTCCGCTTGCTTGAGCATGAAGGGGGGCCAGGATGTCAGTAGTGTGTAGAATGAAACGATGATAGTAGTTCATCAAACCAAGGAACCGCTGAAGGCTTTCACTATCAGTAGGCAGAGCACTGTTTTGAAGAGAAGTTACTCTGTCTGGTAGTGGACGTATCCCTTCAGAAGTCACACGATGTCCAAAGAAGTCCAGCTCGCTGACACCAAAAAAACATTTTGCTTTGTTGATGACCAGTCCGTTTGTCGAGAGGAGCTGGAGAAGCTGTCGGAGATGGTCAAGGTGCTCGTCATGTGAGCGACTGGCAACCAAGATGTCATCAACATAGACAAACGTGAAAGGTATGTCCCGTAGAATACCATCCATGAACCTTTGAAATGCTTGTGCGGCATTCTTCAAACCGAACGGCATTCGTAGGGACTCCCACGATCCAAACGGCATTATGATTGCTGTTTTGGGGATGAAGGATTGTGCCATGGGAATTTGATGGTACCCTCTAACAAGATCAATTTTTGAAAAGACGTTGCACCCTGATAGATGGCTGTAGAAATCTTGTACATGGGGTAATGCGTACCTATCATCTTTGGTTGCGGCACTGAGTTGCCTATAATCACCACAGGGTCGTCATTGGCCATTTGACGTGGGAACCACATGGAGCGGTGAGGCCCATGGCGAATGAGACCGACGGATGATACCTATCCTTTCCATCTTGGAGAATTCAGCCTTTGCAGCAGTCAGCTTTTCTGGGTTCAGACATCGTGCACGAGCGTGGGCAGGTGGTCGGTGTGTGGTAATGTGATGCTGCTCCACACCATGTTTGTTGACGGTAGAGTCAAAATGGGGTGTGAGTAACTCTGGAAACTGTTGGTGAAGTTCAGAGTATGCATTGTTCGGGTGTACCGAGAAACCTGCAAGAGTCATGGGTGAATCACTTTTTTTTAGGTGAACAGAAACATTGTCCATAGACAAGAGTCCTTTGCCCTTGAGATCAGTGACCAGTTCATGAGCAGCAGCAACAACAACAACAACAAAAAAAATCACCAAGAATAGGACCTGTAACATCCGCCAAATAAAAATCATGAGTGCAGACTTGTTTGGGCTTATTTTCAAAGTGATGTCGCGTTTGCCCCGTGTCTTGATGGAAGTTCCGTTGGCAGCAGAAAGTGGAACTGAAGGTGAGGTTGTCTTGCGGTCCTGGGTTGAGGATGGATATACTGACACGTCAGCACTAGCATCAATCAAGAATGATTGTCCCAAACGCCTATCATAAACTGAGAACGTGTTTGAATTTGAAATGCTGGCCGCTACCACGATGCGCTTTGCCTGCTTGTTCGGGAGATCAAAGAAAAGTATTTGCAGCCAGGCTGACAAAGACGAGCGTCTGGTCCAAAACGCTGGTGGTAGAAACACACAGAGTAAGTTGTGCTAAGCTGTGAAGGAGGACCACGTTGTTTGGCTGTTTTGATGGCAGAGACAAGTCTCTTCTGATGCCGCAGTGGTTGCATCTGGTTCTGTGGGAGCTTGAGTTGGTGATGTGGAGATCTGCTGTACACCTGCAGCACGTGTCTCCCAAATCTGGTCTGCTGCTTCAGCCAGTGCGTCTGTGTCTGTGATATCATGTCCAGCTAAAATACCTCTGATGTCGGGGGAAGGTTCATGAGGAACAAAGCACATTTCAGAGTTTTGGGGTCATCGTTGAGAGCATTTCTTTGCGCATGAGGGCAGTTGGACGCTTGTCCCCAAGTCCATTAAGATTCAGGAGTTCAGCGTCTTTCTGGATCTGGGACTTGCTGAAGGTTTTGATCAAAGCTTTCTTCAAACAGTCATACTTGTTTGCAGGTAGTGGATTGGTGAGCAGTGACTGAACTTCTGCAGTGTTAATGTCAAGGCAACTCAACACATAGTCGTACCTTGTTTGATCTTGACTGATCCATTTTAGTGTTGAACTGCGCCTCGACTCTTGCGAACCAAAGTTCTGGAGACTTCGTCCAGAATTCAGGAAGTTTGATAGATACGGAGTTGATCTGTCTTATAGTTAGAGCTTGCAGCTGATTGGTTAAGTCAGTAACCCCCTAAGTAGGTTTGATTCAGCCATGTTTGAAGTTGAAATTGAAGTTGAAGTTTTGACGTGTTCAGCGACGGGGTCACCAAATTAGTGTGGTTCTAAACTGAAGTGTTAATAACTCCGCGTTCGTCGTGTTCGTTGCTCCAAAACAAAAGGGAAGTAACTCTAACACGTTGTCAAGGCAAAACAAGAAAACGCAACCGTAAAGTCTGAGGCGATCTCAAAAAGGTGTTGCTACAAGGCCTTCAGCAGGCACCCGTGGTGGTGGTAGTAGTGGTTTAGTGGTGTTGAAGACGACGATTGTGATGACAGAGATGGTGATGATAGTGAGGGTAAGCAGTATATCACTACTATCCAGCTGGTTTCTGACCTCAGGTCACGGCTGTTCAACTGACTTGTGACTGTAGATAATTGCTGTCCATCTGGTTTCTGATTGTAGAACATTGCTGTCCAGTTGGTTTGTGACTGTCGATCATTGCTGTCCCGCTGGTTTGTGACCGTAGATCGTTGCTGTCCGACTGGTTTGTGACTGCAGATCACTGCTGTCCGACTGGTTTGTGACTGCAGATCACTGCTGTCCGACTGGTTTGTGACTGCAGATCACTGCTGTCCGACTGGTTTGTGACTGTAAATCATTACTCTCCGACTGGTTTGTGACTGTAGATCACAGCTTTCCGACTGGTTTGTGACTGTAGATCATTGCTGTCCCGCTGGTTTGTGACTGTAGATCATTGCTGTCCAGCTGGTTTGTGACTGTAGACCATTGCTGTCTGACTGGTTTGTGACCTGTAGATCACTGCTGTTTGATTGGTTTGTGACTGTAGATCATTGCTGTTGAGCTGGTGTCTGACTGTATATCACTGCTTTACAGCTGATTTCTGGGTGCGGATCACTGCTATTCCATCGGTTTCTGACTGTAGATCTTTGCTGTCCAACTGGTTTCTGACTGTAGATCATTGCTGTCCAGCTGGTTTCTGACTGTAGATCATTGCTGTCCAGCTGGTTTCTGACTGTAGATCTTTGCTGTCCAGCTGGTTTTCTGACTGTATACCTTTGCTGTCCAGTTGGTTTCTGACCGTAAATCATTGCTGTCCAGCTGGTTTCTGACTGTAAATCATCGCTGTCCAGTTGGTTTCTGACCGTAAATCATTGCTGTCCAGCTGGTTTCTGACTGTAAATCGTTGCTGTCCAGTTTGGTTTCTGACCGTAAATCATCGCTGTCCAGTTGGTTTCTGACTGTAGGCTACTGTTCTACAGCTGGTTTTTGTCTGTAAATCACTTTCACGTTGATGGCTTTTAATCTGCAGATTATTGCTGTTCGGCTGGTTTGCGACCACGGATCAAGACCTGTTTATGACTGATATACATTTTGTGCAGCTAGTCCATGAGTGTAGTAGATACGTCGCACTGACGGTTCCTGACAGCTGATAAACCTTGCCCCCGTGGTGTCCGAGACAGACTGCAGATTATTGTTATACAGCTGGTTTTCGACGTTAGATAAGTGTTGCACTGCTGGTTTTTGACCGTAAAAAAATGTTGCACACCTGGTTACTGATTGTAGATAGGCGTTGTAAGCTGGTTTCTTACTGTTTTTTTTTTTTTTTTTTTTCCTTTTTGACTTTTGATAAGCGTTGCATAGGTTGTTTCTGACTGCATAAAAGTATTCTGTACCTGGTTTTGACAACAGATAAGTCTCGTACAGCTTGATTTTGAATGTAGATAAGTGTTGTGTAGCTAGTTTTTTTTACCTCAGAATAATGTTGTTTATCTAATTTTTGATTGCAGATAGCGTTGTAAGCTGCTTTTTTTGACAACAGAGAAGTATTGTACAGCTATTTACTAAATTGCAGATAAGTATTGTACAGTTGGTCCTTAACAACAGGCAAGTATTGTACAGCTAGTTTTTTTTTCTTAACCTGTAGCTAAGTGTTTACGGTTGGTTTTGACTGCAGATAAATTTGTACAAGTAGTTTTTGACTGCAGTTAAGTGTGTACATCTAGTTTTTTTTAAACTGCAGGTGAGTGTTGCACAGCTGGGTTTTGACGGCAGATAGATATCATATAATTAGTTAAAAAACATTTTTTGTTACTACAGGTAAGTGCTGTAAAGCTGGTTCTGATTGCAGGTAACTCTTGCATATATCTAGTTTTTAACTGCAGATACGTATTGTACAGATGGTTTGTGACTGTAGATAAGTGTTGTACAGCTGGTTTGATACTGTAGACAAATGAGTGCAGAAAATTGATGCACAGCTGGTTTTTAACCGCAGTTAAGTGTTATACAGCTGGGTGTTGATGGCAGGTGTCATACAACTGGTTTTTGAAGCAGATAAATGTTATACAGCTGGTTTTTAAAGCAGATAAATGTTATGCAACTGGGTGTTGACAGCAGAAGTGTTAAACCAACTGGCTTTTGAAGCAGATAAATGTTATACAGTCGGTTTTTGACGCAGATCTGTGTTATACAGCTGCTTTTTCAACAGCCGGTTAAGTGTTATACAGCGGATTTCGGACAGACCGATTATTGTACCGTTAGTTTCTGACAGCAGATATATGTTGTAAGCTGGTATCTGCACATCTGTTGCGTACCACTGTGCTGACAATGGTGTTACATACTGATGCCTTTGCAGGCAGATCCGTTGGGCTGGTTACCAATACCCGCATTACCCACGCCACCCCGGCCGGGGCCTATGCCAATTCGGCGGACAGGGGGTGGGAGGGTGACTCCGAGCTCTCCAGAAAGGCAAAGAGAGGCAGGTGTGTAGGGACATCGCTCGCCAGCTGATTGAGGACTACCCCGATGTGCAGGTAGAGGGGTGGGTGGGTGGAAAGGGCCTCTGGTGTGAAGCAATGGGCATGGGTGGAGGTGTTGAGGTGAAGGCTGTGAGGGCTCGGACTGTGGAGATTGGGGTAGAGACACACACACACACACACACACACACACACACACACACACACACACACACACACACACACACACACACACACGCACGCACGCACATAAACACACACGCACACACTCACGTACACACACACACACGCACGCACACACACACACACACACACACACACACACACACACGCACACACGCACACACACGCACACAGACAACACACACACACACACACACACACACACACACACACACACACACTCACTCACTCACTCACTCACTCACTCACACCACACACACACACACACACACACACACACACACACACACACACACACACACACACACACACACACACACACACATAAGATGAATAAGGAATAAGATGAAATGTTCATGTGGTAATGTTTGAAATCTCAAGATGGCAAAGAAAGTGATGAACGGCATTAAGTGCAGTTCCAGTCAGAGAACATGACTGTCAGGATGGTTGGTGATGAAAGGGGTGGGGAAGAAGGGGTGGGGGGGTAAATGCTCTGCTGGTGGTGGACGGGGGGTGTTTGTTCAGGCGGTAACAGCAGGTCGGAAGAAGATGAATGTCAGATGGTGATGGAGGAAGATTCGATGGTGAAACGGTGAAAGTGGCAGTTGGTGAATGTTGAAGTGTGTAATGTGAGGATTTAGAGTGTTCAGTTGGTGATGGATTGACAGTGAATGTCCAGTTGGTGATGAATTGACAGTGAATATTCACTTTATGAAGGATTGACGGTGAACATTCAGTTGGTGATGGATTAGACATGAACATTCACTGAGAGAGAGAGAGACTGACAGTGAAACTTCACATGGTAATGGGCGGAAAGTAAACATTCTGTCTTGATGGATTGAGAGTGAATGTTCAGTCGGTGATGGATGAACAATAAATGTTCACTTGGTCGTGAATTGATAGTGAATGTTCACTTGATGAACGATTGAAAAAAAATGTTCACGCGGTCGTGAATAGACGGTGATTATTTACTTGGTGATAGTTTGATAGTGAATATTCACTTGTGATGGATTGACGGTTGATGATGTCCACTGGTGATACATTGGCAGTGAATGTTTCCTTGGTGATGTATTGACAGTTAATGCTCACTTGGTAATGGACCGACAGTTAATGTTCACTTGGTGATAGATCGACAGTTAATGTTCACTTGGTGATAGATGGACAATTAATGTTCATTTTGTGATGTTCCAACAGTTAATGTTCACTTGGTGATCGATCGACAGTTAACATTTACTTGGTGATGGATCGGCAGTTAATGTTTACTTGGTGATGGATCGGCAGTTAATGTGTACTTGGTGATCGATTGACAGTGAAAGTTCACTCGGTGGTGGATTGATAGTAAATGTCACTTGGCGTTGGATTGACAGTGAAAGTTCACTCGGTGGATTGATAGTAAATGTCACTTGGCGTTGGATTGACAGTGAAAGTTCAGTTTGTGATGATGGACAGTGAACGTTCACTTGATTAGGGATCGACAGTGAACGTTTGCTTG
>JADBJO010003809.1:215000-222500 GCA_016801955.1 Conus betulinus
TGTTGACTCGGACAAATGTCTTAACCAGTGACTGAACTTCTCGATGCATCAATAGGGGAAGTGAAACTTTATTCCAGGCCTACTGGCTCCCGCTCATGAACTTCAGTGATGAAGGTTGCCTGTGAAAGTCTGTTGACTCCTTATTAAGTTAGAAATACTGAAAAATGTCGTGACGGTACTTCGGTTTGCTCGATATCACGTGATAAATTCTAAAGAGTAGTTGAAGTGAAGGCTTGTTCGCAGAGTGTCACGAGACAAATGCCTAAGAGTACCACGTGTATAGGCCTGTTTTTCCGCGAGTTTTATGATAAATACCAGATTGTGTTAAATGCATAGTCTTGTATGCTGAGTGTCACGTGATAAATACCAAATTATATATGTGACGTGATGAATACCAAATTATGTATAAGTGGTGCACGTGGACACCTCTTCGCTCGATGTTACCCGATGAAATTAATGAGCACTGCACGTGCAGGTGTTGACCAGAGTCGCTTGATAAATACTAATGAGTGTTGCATGTGCAGAGCTTGTTGCTCATAGTCACGTGGTGAATACTAATGAACGCTACATGTGTAGAGTTGTTTACTCAGTGTCACGTGATAGATACTGGTGAGTGTTGCATGTGCAGAGCTCGTTGCTCCGTGTCACGTGATGAATGCTAATGAGTGCTGCATATACAGGGATGTTTGTTCAGTGTCACGTGATTAATACTAATGAGTGTTGTATGTGCAGGACTGTTTGCTCTGTGCCACGTGATGAATACTAATGAGCGCTGTATTTGCAGGGTTGTTTGCTCAGAGTCACATGGACTTCGAGTCAGACAGGAAGTCAGCCGAACAGCCCAGTTTGGCGGAAATGACGCAAGCAGCCATCACTATTTTAAGCCGGAACCCAAAAGGATTCTATCTGTTGGTGGAAGGTACGTTTCCTTCATTTCTTTCTTTTTCCTGTCTTACGTGTCTTTTTTTTTTTGTCTTCTCTCGTTCTTTCCTTCTTTCTTTTTCTGTCTTGTTTTTAACTCACGTGTTTCCTTCTTTTTTTTTTGTAATCTCTTTACGTTTTGTATTTGATGTTCTTTTTTTCTTTTTTTTTTTGCCCTCTTCGTTCAATTATTCTTTCTTTTTTTTTTTTTTTTCTTTCCGTTTTTCCCATTTTCTTTCATCTCTTTCACCATGGCAGATCTTCTCTTCCGCCCTTTTTCTGCCTTTTCTTTCTTTTTTTCGCCGTAATTGATCCTTTTTAGTGTCGTTCTTTTTTTTGTTTTGTTTCTTTTATCTGAATGTCTTTCTTTCGATATCGTTTCTTTTCGTATGACTTCTTTCACTATGTCCTTTTTTGTCGTTCTATTCTGGACCCCCAACCCCCCTCCCTCTCGTTACCCTTTGACCCCTATCACGCAAACCCTTTAGGCATGATGTCTTACTCTAACTTCCAACACACAACCCCCCCCCCCTCTTTTCTATGCGTGCATGCGTGCGCACGTGTACGTGTGTATGTATGTATGTATGTATGCATGTGTGTGTGTGTGTGTGTGTGTGTGTGTGTGTATGTATGTGTGTGTGTGTGTGTGTGCGTACATGCGTGTGCACGTGTGTGCGCGCGCGCGCGCGCGCGCGTGTGTATGCATGTGTGTGTGTGTGTGTGTGTGTGTGTGTGTGTGTGTGTGTGTGTGTGTGAGAGAGAGAGAGAGAGAGAGAGAGAGAGAGAGAGAGAGAGAGAGAGAGAGAGAGAGAATCTCTGTCTGGTAATTTTAGGGATAACAGAATTTGTTTAACTCCCCGCTTATATTTCTTCATTACGTCTTCTTTCTTTTTGTTTTTCTTCTGTCTTTTTCTTGTTTGCTTTGTCCTTTTTTTCCCTTCTTTTGTTTACACGGAAAGTTTGTTTTGTGGTGTGGACAGTGACCTGTGAATTAAAGCAGAGAGAGAGAGAGAGAGAGAGAGAGAGAGAGAGAGAGAGAGAGAGAGAGAGAGAGAGAGAGAAGGGGGGGGGGGGATGGGGTGAGTGTTTGCGTTTGCATTTGCGTTTGCGCGCACCTGCATGCGTATGCTTATACTTGAGCTGTTTTTGCGTGCACGCATGGTTGCTTCCATTCATGCATGAGTGAGCAGTTGTGAACATGACCATTCGTGTTTCTACACGAACATGTACGACACGTTCACAGTACGTGAGCATGCTAGATTCTAACAAAGATAAAAAAAAATCCCTTTAATTGATTGATTATTGATTTGCATGTTTTGACGGCAGGGGGTCGAATAGACCACAGTCACCATGACAACAGTGCCTACAATGCATTGCACGACACCTTGTCATTTGACGCAGCAGTGGAGGCGGCCTCTAGCTTGACCAGCGTCAGTGACACACTGACCATCACTACGGCTGACCACTCCCATACTATGGTCATCGCAGGGTATCAAACAAGAGGCAGTCCTATTTTCAGTGAGTTGTTTTTGTTGTTGGTTTTGTTATTGTTGTAAAATACACACTATTAGCCATAGAGATTTTATAGTCATTGCAGGGTGTTAAAAGAGACTCCTATTTTTCGTAACTAGTTTTTGTTAATGTATTTGTTATTGTTGTTGCTGTAAAATGCACATTATTAACTACTCCCATACTGTATTCATGGCTGGGTATCAAAAGAGAGGCATTTCTGTCTTCAGTGACTTGTTTTTAAATGTGATTTTGTGCCCAGTTTGAGGAGATAAGTAACTGTTCGTTCTTCGTTTTCACCGTCTTCAACGTTGTTTGTCTTACCTGAAGAATGAGACTACAAACCGAGGTTCCGTGTGTGAACGCACGCATAACATCTTGCACACACGTAAAATCCTATCACCAACATTTCAACCTTCATAGCAACAGACATTGAACATCTCACTAATCACAGCAATAAAAATAAGGACATTTAAATCGCCACAGAATAAAGAGTAGAGATTTCAGCCTTCATTACAAGAGATAATAGATATCTTAAACCATCAAAGCTATCATTACAAGAGACAACTGATATTTTAAATTATCAAAACAATACATAACTCATTCATCAGAACAGTAGTAGAATTATCTCAGCTGCTACAAACCTGGTAAATTTGGGAGAGAAGGGGACGGGGTGTGGGGTGTGGAAGGAGAAGGATGTAGAAAACTTCTGCTTCCCTCCCCCTTCATTAACGTAAGGGGCAGGCGACTGTCTCCGTGCCCTCCCCCCCCCCCTTCCCCGTCGTTTAGGGAGGGACAGAAATCATAAAGACATACCTGAACCCCTTCCCCTCTCCTCTCCCCTCAACCCTCCCATCAAAATCGAAAGGATAAGGATGGTTGGGAGAGGGGGGAGGGGACTTCCCCATGCACACCACCCTCCCCCACCTCGGTATTATTTCCCCCTGTCCGTGTGCCAGTGAAGGATCGGTGTTTTCAGATGTTGTGGACGACGCAGTGGATGAAGACGGGAACACGTTCACCACCTTGCTGTACGGGGAAGGGCCTGGTTACCGCTATGGGTCCGAGAGAACCTCCATCACCAACCGACAGAGCAGTCAGTCACTTGGTGTCTCTTGCCAGTCTGTGCGAGTGTCTGTCCATCGGTCTGTCTGTCACTTTGGTTTTTTTTTTTTTTTTTTTTTGCCTGTTTGTCTGTCCCTCACCCGTCTTTCTGTCTCTCCGTCCACCTGTCTGTCTGTCTCTTTGTTTGCATGTTTGTTCTTTCTTCAAAATAAACACCGTTATCATCGTCATGGTCATTGCCTCTCTGTCTGTCTGTCTGCCTCTGTGTGTGTGTGTGTGTGTGTGTGTGTGTGTGTGTGCGTGTGCGTTTGAATGTGTCTGTCTAACTCTGTTTCTGAAGTCTATGTTTCTGTCTCTGTCCGAATTTTGTGTGTGTCTGTGTGTTTGTCTATCTTTTCCGTCCGTCCATCCGTCGTCCGTCTCGTCTGTCCGTCCGTCCGTCTGTCTTTCTGTCTGTCTATGTCTGTCTGTCTCTGTCCGTCCAGCCGTCTTCCGTCCGTCCGTCTGTCTGTTTTTCTGTCTGTTTATCTCTGTCTCTGTCTGTCTGTCTGTCTGTCTGTCTGTCTGTCTGTCTTTTTGTTTGAGTGTCTGTGTGTCTGTACGTGTATTTGTAGGTGTCCCACCCTCTCTCTCTCTCTCTCTGACTTTTCATTCCTCTTCTTGCGGGCAGATGCCCCTTACTACCAGCAGGAGAGTGCCGTGCCCTTGGAGAGTGCCTCACACGGCGGTGAGGACGTGGCTGTGTACGCCCAGGGCCCCATGAGTCACCTGGCCAGCGGGGTGCACGAGCAGAACTTCCTGGCCCACCTCATGGCCTACGCCTCCTGTGTCGGCCACTTCCACCAGACCAACCATTGTCCTCCGTCACTTCCGGAGGAAGCGAACCCCACCTCCCCTTCCTCTCTCTCGTCGTTTCTTCTTCGAGTCCAGTGTTACCCCTGGAGACAGCATGAACATGACCAGAGACAGCTCGGTAGGTGTTAGGGTAGGGGTTCGAGGCTTGATGGTGCTGATGTTGTATGTGACAGAATGGTTGATGCGTTTGTAGGCAGTCATTTCGCAATGTGTGTACCGCGTTTGATGAGTGTGCAGGCAGTCGTGGGTAGTGTATGGGATGTGTTTGATTGGTCTGTAGCCGACAATCATCGGTCAGTGTATGGGATACGTTTGATGCGTCTGTAAGCACTCATCGGTCAAAGTATTGGCTATGTTTGATGCGTCTGTAAAAAGTAATCAGTCAAAGTATTGGCTATGTTTGATGCGTCTGTAAGCAGTCATCGATCAAAGTATTGGCTATGTTTGATGCGCCTGTAAGCAGTCATCGGTCAAAGTATCGGCTATGTTTGATGCGTCTGTAAGCAGTCATCGATCAAAGTATTGGCTGTGTTTGATGCGTCTGTAAGCAGTCATCGGTCAAAGTATTGGCTATGTTTGATGCGTCTGTAAGCAGTCATTGGTCAAAGTGTTGGATATGTTTGATGCGTCTGTAAGCAGTCATTGGTCAAAGTATTGGCTATGTTTGATGGATCTGTAAGCAGTCATCAGTCAAAGTATTGGCTATGTTTGATGCGTCTATAAGCAGTCATTGGTCAAAGTATTGGCTATGTTTGATGCGTCTGTAAGCAGTCATCGGTCAAAGTATTGGTATGTTTGATGCGTCTGTAAGCAGTCATTGGTCAAAGTATTGGCTATGTTTGATGGATCTGTAAGCAGTCATTGGTCAAAGTATTGGCTATGTTTGATGCGTCTGTAAGCAGTCATTGGTCAAAGTATTGGCTATGTATGATGCGTCTGTAAAAAGTCGTCGGTCAAAGTGTTGGCTATGTTTGATGCGTCTGTAAAAAGTCATCGGTCAAAGTATTGGCTATGTATGATGCGTCTGTAAAAAGTTGTCGGTCAAAGTGTTGGCTATGTGTGATGCGTCTGTAAAAAGTTGTCGGTCAAAGTATTGGCTATGTGTGATGCGTCTGTAAAAAGTTGTCGGTCAAAGTGTTGGCTATGTATGATGCGTCTGTATGCAGTCATCGATCAATGTGTGTGATATGTATGATGGGTCTGTATGCAGTCATCGATCAATGTGTGTGATATGTATGATGGGTCTGTATGCAGTCATCGATCAATGTGTGTGATATGTATGATGGGTCTGTATGCAGTCATCGATCAATGTGTGTGATATGTATGATGGGTCTGTATGCAGTCATCGATCAATGTGTGTGATATGTTTGATGGGTCTGTATGCAGTCATCGATCAATGTGTGTGATATGTTTGATGGGTCTGTATGCAGTCATCGATCAATGTGTGTGATATGTATGATGGGTCTGTATGCAGTCATCGATCAATGTGTGTGATATGGTCAATGCGACCGTAAGAAGTCATCGGTCAATGTATAGGATATATTTGTAGGTCTGTAGGCGTTCATTTGTCAATGTATGTGATATCTCCAGTAGATCTGTAGGCAGTCATTTTGTTATGCATGTGATGTGATTAATGCAGCTGTAGGCAGCCAATGGCAAATACATTTGATATGCTTATGAGTATGTAGACAGTCAATAGTTAATGCATGTGATATATATATATATATATATATATATATATATATATATATATATATATATGTGTGTGTGTGTGTATGTATATATATATATATATTGAATTATATAAACAAAGCTTGCTCTTATGTCTCAGACTGTAGAAATATAGGGGGGTGGTAAGCCTTCATATCTGCAGTGGTAAATGATTCTGCCTAACTGACAGTATGTGCTTGAGTGGGCGAATGGGGAATAAATAAATGCTTCTCAAAATGAACCTTCAGCAAGCTTATAGTCTCCCAAGAGGGAGATCATCTCCAATGGGGAGAAAGCTCACTAACATATAACTCCTGGTCAGATACCGGTATTTCGAAACCTGATTGTTTCTCCTCAGTGACCGCGGAAAGTGGTAATTTGACTCCTCTGCCTTTTCGGTTTTAAGAAGAATGCTATACCCAAAAAAAGGCTGGTGTGCAATACCATAGTATGTTTGTTGAGTTTCAAAAAAAAACAACTAAAGGTGCCACCTAAGAAGCAAAAAAAAAAAAAGAAAAAAAAATCATGAAAGAGCAAAACAAGCTACATTTTTTCTTGTTAAAAGTAGAAAATATAAAAAGATAACCTCTTAAGACACAAGTGCTATATATATATATATATATATATATATATATATATATATATATATATATATATATGTGTATGTGTGTGTGTGTGTGTGTGTGTGTGTGTGTGTGTGTGTGTGTGTGTGAAAAGCTTTCTTTCTTTCTCCCCATTGAAAATAAAGATTCTTTATGGCCTGTTTCGCACCTCCTTTATCCCTTGACGTAAAAGAGTCTTTTTTTTATGGCAATCTGGACCAGAAAAAAGATCAGCCTTCTTTATCCCAATGCTGAACTAAAAAGCCAAACTACTTCACCCAGTTTTTTTCAAGTAAAAAAGCCGTCATCCTTTATTTATTTACTAAAAATGTCGACATCTTCTTCTGTTCCATTTTCTTTTTTGCTTTAAAAACACCCTCCTCATGCCTTGCCTATATTTGCCTTCATCATCCCAGTTTCTCATCTGAAAAAAATAAATCAGTTTCCTTCATACCAGTTTCTTGATACAGAATTCGAGAATATAATCGTATACTTCAGACAGATTGGCCTTATGTCAAACAGCAAACAGAAGACATATGAGAATATAATAAAGTAGAACAGAATAGAATAAATTTTATTGTCATGAAACCTCAGGGTTTATGAGACACAATATGGTTATCACAGAAGAACAAAACAGAATATGAGTGTGTTAGACATTAACGTGCCCGTGGGCTTTCACACGAGAATGTCAGTGGTCAAATATCGTAAGCATGCTGGTATGGGCAAATTTCTCGTCACGACTCCCTGTTTAAGACCATTCTTCAGAGTACGAGACGGTGGACATGGTTGGGGGGAAACGGGGGGGGGGGGTGGGGGGGGGGGGGGAGTTAGGGGCGGG
>JADBJO010003810.1:0-22500 GCA_016801955.1 Conus betulinus
AATGGTAAAATGGAGGCCTTTAGGGCGCCCGTTTGCTAAAGCATTTGAGAACATCGCAAAAGAACTGTACTGACAACCAGTGTTCAGTACAGACAAATGTCCAGGTTACATTTGAAAACAACGAAGGAGACTGGCATCTAGTGTCACACACACACACACACACACACACACACCACACACACACACCACACACACACACACACACACACATATATATATATATATATATATATAACGCTGTAGAACAATCAAGCAGTGGGAGAAAACAAGTGCAGGTTAGCAATTCTTCCATCATTATAGTAACGACTTGGCAAAGATCTGAAACCAAGAGGAAAAAAAATTGAAGATGAAGTTAAATGGGAAAATGTATATCATAAATATGAAAACCCTTCACTAGCTGCATGAGGAAACTATCGCAATCCCTCTTGAAGCAGATCTGTATGTATCACCTGCTCCAAGGCCTTTCGTCCGCTGGATTGGACTCATCAGGGAGACACGGCTGATTGTGTCTGTGCTCTTGGCGTCAGATAGAGACACACCACAGTCCATAATTCTGTGGTGTTCCGACCGCCAAGGGTTCGAAAAAGAATCCAACAGCACCCCCAAAGAAGCCAGCGAAAGGTAGTAGAATTAATCAAAACGAAAGTATGGAGAGGAAAATAGTTGTTGAAAACTAAAAACATTACGCAAACAGTATAAATGTAAGAGACACAATCTTTGAGCCTATGCTTGAGGATCCATCTAAGGATGCTAGGGAGATCAAAAGATATGGAACAGTCTGAGTGGTCAGCTCTGCTGTTCAACAACCCAAGCATTGTCAGCGGCTAAGAATTGTGCAGAACAACCTTTCCTTGGATCTCCCAAGAGATGCAATCACCCACTGATTGACCAAACAATATAACGCTGAACAATCAAGCAGTGGGGGAAAACAAGTGCAGGTTAACAATTCTTCCATCATTATAGTAACGACTTGGCAAAGATCTGAAACCGAGAGGGAAAAAAAATTGAAGATGAAGTAAATGGGAAAATGTATATCATAAATATGAAAACCCTTTACTAGATGCATGAGGAAACTATCGCAATCCCTCTTGAAGGCAGATCTACATGTATCACTGCTCCGAGGCCTTTCGTCCGCTGGATTGGACTCATCAGGGAGACACAACTGATTGTGTCTGTGTTCTTGGCGTCAGATAGAGACACACCACAGTTCATAATTCTGTGGTGTTCCGACTGCCACGGGTTCGAAAAAGAATCCACAGCACCCCCAAAGTAGCCAGCGAAAGGTAGTAGAATTAATCAAAACGAAAGTATGGAGAGGAAAATAGTTGTTGAAAACTAAAAACATTACGCAAACAGTATAAAATGTAAAGAGACAATCTCTCTCTCTCTCTCTCTCTCTCTCTCTCTCTCTCTCTATATATATATATATATATATATATATATATAGAGAGAGAGAGAGAGAGAGAGAGAGAGAGAGGAAGCAGTCATTGCAACCCCTAGCTGCTCTGTAAGTTGCTGGAATGGTGCTCAGTACTTATCCTTGGAATTTATTGTTTCATTGTAATTTAGTCCCTTGTGGATTCATTCCAAGAAATGGCCCTCAGCACTTGTGTCTTAAGAGGTTTATCTTTTTATATTTTCTACTTTTCACAAGAAAATGTAGTTGTTTTGCTCTTTCATGATTTTCTTTTGCTTCTTAGGTGGCACCTTTAGTTAGTTTTTTTTGAAAACTCAACAAAACATACTATGGTATTGCACACCAGCCTTTTTCTGGTATAGCATTCTTCTTAAAACGAAAAGGCAGAGGAGTCAAATTACCACTTTCCGCGGTCACTGAGGAGAAACAATCAGGTTTCGAAATACCGGATCTGACCAGGAGTTATATGTTAGTGAGCTTTCTCCCCATTGGAGATGGTCTCCCGCTTTGGAGACTATAAGCTTGTTGAAGGTTCATTTTGAGAAGCATTTATTTATTCGCCATTCACCCACTCAAGCACATACTGTCAGTTGGGCAGAATCATCTACCATGCAGATATGAAGGCTTTGTCACCCCCCTATTTCTATAATCTGAGACATAAGAGCAAGCTTTGTTTATAATTCAATATATGTATATATATATATATATATAATATATATATATATATATACAGAGAGAGAGTGAATTTTATCAGCAGCTACATTGACACTCTTGCGTTTAAAGTGACAGAGAAAGACAAAGAACCCTCTCCAATGAGCGCTCTGTGTGTTTATTGCTCCATCACAGTGCAAGTCAAAGGACTGGTAAGAGTGGCAGAGAAAGACAAAGAACCCTCTCCAATGAGCGCTCTGTGTGTTTATTGCTCCATCACAGTGCAAGTCAAAAGGACCGGTAAGCCAGAGCTGTATCGTTCTGATGAGCTTACAAGCGTCACGACTGACTCCTTGTTCCCTGCTGCCTTTCAGCCGATTTGGGGGGAAGGTCCAGTGATGGTGAGGAAAGACTCACTGACCACAGGGACAGTCCTGTCGACAGCAGGAAAGAATGCGATCCAGGATTCTCTTCAGAGTGCACGTAAGACCTCATGGTGAAAGTTTGGCCGTGTCTGAAGTTATACTGTTTTCATCTGTAAGATGAATGGGCGAGTGAGGCTGTGGGATGCACTTGGCAGTTGCTTGACGGTGGCGTTTTTCCGCCGGTGGGCTCTGCAGTCACGAAATATGCGGTAATACACCCATGGGAACGCTCCCATGGATATTCTGTCGTGTCACATCTGGTGGTACTAGACATGAAATCTGCCAGGGAGCAAGTATGTCGCTTAACGTCTTAATGGAATGCTCTGTGCATGCCTGTACTCCATGTGGACAGAGCGCAGGCTTCAAAGGCTGGTGCAGGATTGCTCCTAGCTGGTTTGTTCAGTGGTTGAAGACAGTACTTCTCCTAGTCCCACTCCCACCTTTGGTGGTGGTTTTCTTTTCTTTGTCCACCTAAAAATACGTCTGCATTATGAGGAGGAGGAGGAGGAGGAGGAAGGATGTGATAATGATGATGATGGAATGTCCTGTCAATACAACAGACGAGTATGCCAGCTGGTCATTAGCTACAATGTGTTCTCATATGAGGATGGGTACCTGACTTTTAAGGCACATATATAGCTGGCAGCAGATATTGCAGGGCCAGGATTTTTAGTGAGATATTGACCTGTGTCCCTCAGTATCCCTTTCCACAAATGACAGCCACTTTGTTTTAATTCGAAAAGCTTTTTGCCTTGATGGCGCAGGCATCTCCTTGGAGGACAGTTCCCAGGCAACCTTGTCCCTGTAACAGCTCTTGTGGCTGGCAATCAGCGTATTCTTGTACTTCATGTGAAGTCTGCTTGGTCATGCCACCCCTGCTTTACCTGGCTGTACAGACGCCAATGGGAATCCTACTTTCATCTAAATGCACTGGCATGCCTCGCCCATTGCTTCTGAATTGATGAGTAGACACTACATGCCACAAAGTCCACACTCTTATATAACCTGAGGATTGCGCCCTTGGTCTTGCCTCCTCTTAACGTTTGCAGATCTTGTGCAGGAAATGCTGGAGGATTCGTTCCAACTGTTTGTTGCGTTGTAGATAAATGGTCCAAGTCTGGCAGCTTTAGGGTCGGGCACTCGAGGACAGACACCATGCATGGCAATGATGGTGGGGAGTCTGATGCCGTGATTGTCCAGTTTTCTTGGCCAGCCTGCTGATAGACGGCTCCGCCTTTGCACTTGGATGCGTCACTTCAGCGTCCAGAAGTCAGTTGGTGCTCACAGTACTGCCGAGGTAGCAGTACTTATCCATGATCATGGTCTACGTGTGTTTGATGACAGCGGATGGTGTAAAGGAAATGCAGGCAGCTTATGATGGTGAAGATTGGAACATGGCCTCAATATTGCTGGACTAACTGTGAGGTCTACAACGTCTCCAGGTTGATGCAACGTGACGTGGCAGCAGTGCAGTGTCTCCTCTGATGAGTTGCTCATGACCACATGAAATCGACTGCTCCATGTGGATTGCCGGTGCTGGGGCTGTGGCAAGCTGGGCTGGGGTGTGGCTGTGGATGAGGAGTTGGAATGAGAAGACGGGACATCAAAAGAAAAAGGATATCTATTGATCCACAACTTGAATTGGAATTGACAAAAGTGAAGAAAGCTATGGTGAACAGGAGCAGGTCAAGAATAGCCAGAGTCAAAGTGCAGGAAGAGCGCACTGCCAAGGACACATGCATAACCTAGCCAAATAAGTTGTGCAGGAAGAGCGCACTGCTGGTGACACATGCATAACCCAGCCAAACATGTAGTGCAGGAATAGCACACTGCCAATGACACATGCATAGCCTAGCCAAACAGGCAGTGCAGGAAGAGCGCACTGCCAATGACACATGCATAACTTAGCCAAACAAGTAGTGCAGCTTACTAGGCAAGGACATCTAACAAACCTTGACATGGTGACAAAGAACGTGGAGGACAAGTTCCAGCAGGCTGACAAATGGTACAGGACAAATAGGGAGCCCACAAAGCACTGCCAGAAATGGCACTAGCAGACAGAATGTCACACATGAAACTGTGAGAAACTAACAAAGACGGACATCAAGAAAGTCATCTTGTGTCTGAAGAACAGGAAAGCAGCACGGTCAGATGGGTCTAAAACTTAAGCCAAAGCTGATAGAGGAACAGCTGTCAACATGCTGCAAAGCCCTCTTTATAAAAGAAAGAGGAAACGAAAAAAAACCTGGCCGAGTGGAATAATGGGGGATCTCAGGCCACCACAGCAATTACCAAAGGGCAGTGTTGTAAGCTCTAATCCATAATCAGTTACACTCAGTACGACTGCGTGATACAGTCGGTACAGATGGTGCTGTCCAATACCTTTAGTTGTCATTGCTTTCATTGCAGACAGGCCCCTTTGCATTAAGAACGATAATCTCAACATGTTTTCTAAAGGTCAGCATTCTGTCAAAGCCTATACCCAACTAACGTAGGTTATCAGTTGGTTCAATTGGTGTTCCACTGAAGGAAACTAGTGAGGGTACTTGTCCTGATTTCTTGTTGTTGAGAGTGCGGACCAATGTCTGGGCTTTTATCGGGTTGATGGACAATCCAGTTTCTTCACACCACTGAACAATGTTGTTCAGCTGCTCTTAACTGCTTCATTCTGTCTTGAGTGTTCTTTGATATTTTGTAGATAAGACCATTATCTGCTAATGTCAACAATCGAGCAATTCCGTTTCTGTCCAGGTCTGCAAGGCCTATAGTGTTAACATTGTTTAAGATAAGGGAGAGAGGAGAACCTTGGGGTAATCCCATAGAGAATCTATGAGGTTCAGATGTCCAGTCTCTAAATCGTAGGATGCCAAGTTCGCTCCTGAAGTGCTGCTGTAATCCATCGTATAACTGTCCAGCTGAGTCCGTTATCAAGGAGCAGCTCCAGGAGAAGCGGGAACTGGACTGCGTTGCTCCAGAGTGTGGAAGACACTGTTGAGACTAGCCAGAAGACAAAAGCTGAAATTCAGATGCAAGTAGAAAACCTCTGCACAGAAGAAGATTCTGTCAGGATGGTTCCGTTACCAAAGGCGAGTCAGGCTGTGGATACACAGTGAAGCAGAATGGCTGAACTATCCAGGAAAGACAATGGCGCAGACATATAAAGAACTTCAAGTCTAACAATGGAGGTAAAAGCAGTGACACAAGCACCCCACCGGCTCTTATCCACAGATCAGTTTAAAACACAAAGATCCTATAGTCTGATTTACCTCCGCTCAGGAGCAGTTATGTCCCTTGATATCTTAATGGAGTGTCCTGCGCATGCCTGTACCCATCATCAACACAGCGCAGGCCTCCAAGGGTGGTACAGGACTGCTCAAAGGACAGGTGAAGGCAGTGCTTCTCTGGGTCCTCCCAGCACCTTCGGGTGTTTCTTTTTCTTCTGACCAGATCCATGAACCTTCCTCAAAAGATGGAGAGTATATTGGGAAGCCTTGCTGGGCATGAAGTAATGCATAACCTTTCACTGGAGACACTCATATGGATGTACAGCCCAGGACATGGAGGTGGTAAAGGAAATGACAGAGCAGACACACTGGCAGGCAAGGCTACGATAAGAACTGGATTAAAACTGGGCCGATCAGATGTGATAAGAAATCTAAACAATCAGCTCAACAAACAAGAGCAAAGCCATTATAACGTAGACCATCTTTCTCAGCTGAACATCAAGACAGGATGTGGCTGCACACCAAGACTCGAAGAAAGAGCAAGAAACATCACCTACCAAACAAATATTGGACTAATCTCAAAGTGAAAACTCCTAATGATTGGGGCAGGCTCAGACTGGCCTTTCCAATAACAGACACAAATGATCGGACACACGTCAACTGGGATAAGACTTTGAATCTCTCCCACAGCATATACTGCAGACGCGTGTGTGCTGTTGGGTGTGCATTGGTGGAGCGATGCATGGATGTGAGGTGGACTATCCATGGATGTGTGTGTGTGTGTGTGTGTGTGTGTGTGTGTGGGTGTGTGTGTGTGTGTGTGTGCGTGCGTGCGCGCGCGCGCGTGTGTGTGTTGGTGTTGGTGTCTGGGCATGCGCCTAGGCGGATTTGCGTGTGTGTATTTGTGTGCGTGCGTTCGTGCGTGCGTGTGTGTGTGTGTGTGTGTGTGTGTGTGTGTGTGTGTGTGTGTGTGTGTGTGTGTGTGTGTGTGTGTGTGTGTGTGTGTGTGTGTGTGTGTATTTGCAAATGTGCATGTGTGTGTGTGTGTGTGTGTGTGTGTGTGTGTGTGTGTTTGTGTGTGTGTGTGTGTGTGTGTGTGTGTGTGTGTGTGTGTGTGTGTGTGTGTGTGTGTGTGTGAGTACAACCTTGAGTTAATCTGACAATAAATTCGTTTCAGTCAGTCAGTGTGTGTGTGTGTGTGTGTGTGTGTGTGTGTGTGTGTGTGTGTGTGTACGCGCGCGCGCGCGCGCGCGCGCGCGCGCGTGTGTGTGTGTGTGTGTGTGTGTGTGGCGTGCGTGCGTGGTGCGTGTGTGTGTGTGCACTGGCTTAAAAATAAAGAAAAGGAACAGATGCTGCATGTGGTCATTGTGACCTGTTTCCAAGCACCACATATTTTTACCCATGTCTGTGTTTGTTTAACTGTCTGCCGGCAGGCTTGTGCAATACTCACTGAACGATTTTAACAAAACGTGGCTGAGTATATGACACGTTATCAAGGACTAAGTCATTAACATATTCGTTAGGGTTTGGATCGAAGGGTAGATTCAGGAAATTCGGGAGAGACTTATATTTGACTAGATGACACATGAAAGGAATGACCAGTACCAGTACTAGTGGGCAGCTTTTCAGTTGGCTATATTTATGTAGACAGCCTGTAGTGTAAACAAGAACGCGGATCAGACAGCGCTTAGACCTTGGTGTCGGACCGAGGACAGGCGCTATATAGCTACTCTCAATAACAACAACAAAAACAATAATAATGATAATATTAACAATGATAATAATGATGATAATAATAATGATAATAACAAACAATAATGATAATAACAACTTCGATAATAATAATAATAACAATAATACAACAAAAATGTACTACTACTACTACTGCTACTAATGATGATAATAATTGTCATCATCATCATTATAATTATACTCATAGTAGATTAAAATGCGTTGTATACTACCAGCTACATTTTCTTCTCCTCGTGCATTGAAATCTCATGTCAGCAATGATTGAACAAAAAACAACACCAAAAACAACAACAAAAATCACATGTGAAACACCACAATTTGTAGGTCTTCACTGTCTCTTTAACCAGCCCGCTGGGATGGAAAGTTTGCAGTGTTAGGCTGAAGAAATAAGGGACAAAATGATTAAATTGATTTTCTCCTTTTTTTTTCTAAAGGGCATTCTTAACACGTGTGGTAAGCGCAATTACACACACACACACACACACACACACACACAACACACACACAGAGAGAGAGAGAGAGAGAGAGAGAACGGTTTCGTATTGACTGCAGGAGATTGAACAGTATTACTGTATCACTGTGAACCCATTCGTGACGTAGACGAGGTGTTTGCTCAGATGTGTTCCCGCTCAATATTTTGGGAAGACAGACATAAGAAAAGGATGTTTTACTTGTTCAGTCATAGATAAACGTACGAATGCTTTCAAACACCACTGGATGGTTTCTGATGGATCAGAGGGCCTTTTGGATTGCAGAATGCATCTGCTACTTTTGTTAGAATGATGCGTCGTTGAATCTATCTGAAAATTCAGCTGTCAATGTTTAATGGCATTTTGACAGGCCAGAAATGCTGGTCTGGACTGGTGACCTGTTTGAAAACCAATTCTACAGAAACAGAGAAGTTTTGGACCAACTGTTGGACCGACAAAGATGTTTGCAGGTTTCACTGAATTGGATTATTTAGGGCGTGTTTTGTTGGCGGGATTTTGAAACCGTACCAAGGCAAAATTGACAAAATTTTCACATTGCAAATTCTTCATACGAAAACGACAAGTGCATTCACTCATTGGTTTGTTGAGTTATCATTGTTGCTATGTGCCCACTTTCAGCACTGTTGTTGCCCCTCTTAGTGATCTTATTAGCACAGGCCAAAAGATATTCATGACCGGGACCAGTGAGTGTCACCAAGCTCCACAGCAAATCCAGTGGATCCTCAGGTCTCATGCCGTCCATCTGCTGCCTGCCTTGTGGAAAGATTTTGTCGTCCTATCAAACCTATCTCTACCAGACTAAGGGCACTGTTCCTTGGGGAAAAAAGATGATGGTCTACGACCCGTGTCGTTCGCGAGTGCAAAACTGTCGCCCACGCAGCAACGATACTTTATCATCGAACGTGAGTGTCTCGCTACCATTGGCAAGATTGCTAGTTGCACGGATCTTTAGCTTTGCCCTCTCACAGTTTTGCAAATGTTCAAAAACAAAGTACAACTGTCTCCTGTGCTGGTCACTGATGTTGGAGATTTGTTTCATCGTTGAACCTATCCCTGGACACGCTAATACCACCGCTAACGCTTTTTCTTGAGAATAAACTGCGAGTTGTTTTTCTATGTGTGTATTTTTTTCTCTCCTTTATTTATTTATTTATTTATTTATTTTTGAGAGTTCACTGACGTCTTGGATTCATAGTAATGGAAAGAGACTTTCTGTGAAACCACACCGTAGGCTTTTGTGAACGAAAAGCAGTTGTTAATGTTGGACGCAGAAAGAATTGTTATGGGAAAACATGTTAAAGTTTAGATATTAATGAAAAGGGGCAACTCTCTTTTGTTTAGCCCGACTGATTGCGGACGCTGCGTAGGCAAGATCCTGACACAAACACAACCACCTGTTCACCTACACGCGAAAGTCCTGTAACACAGACTTGTCAGTATCATACGACGTTTCCCTGTATTACACAGATAATATGTAGTGTGTACACACACACACACACACACACACACACACACACACACACGCTCGTGCATGCACGCACACCTACATCTATCTATTTATCGATCTATCTGTCTGTCTATCTATCTATCTGTCTGTCTGTCTATCGATTGATTGACCCATCTATCTATCTATCTATCTGCCTATCTGTCTATCTGCCTATCTATCTGTCTGTCTATCTATCTATCTATGTAGGATCCATCTATCCACCTTTACCTGTCTGTCTGGTCTGTCTGTCTGTCTCTCTTGAGTAATGTTTCTATCCATTACACGAACAATATGTTTTCAAGAACCACGAATTTCACGTCTGTAATTGAAACATATGGTGCACATTACTTAAGAGCGCTTTTCCCATACGAAGTGCTGTCCTCAATGGCATTTGCATTGATACTCCAGTATTCACCACAAAAAAGCTTACACGTTTCTAATACACCATCTCTGTTATTGTTCTATGTTTCGTGAAAGTGTATACAGTCAAACAATTGGCCAACGGCGGGCTTGCTTTCTGTCTCTTAAACTGAACAACTGTCTGTCCCCTGAAGGGTAGGCCTATCCACTTTTGCCTGACGAGCAGAACGATTATGTTAGCTGAAAAGTTTGGTTAATCTGACAGACAAGCAGATCTTGCTCAAAGACCCGCAAGAAGGAGCATTCAACTATGATCTTGACCAAACTTAATCTCCAGCAGGGGAGGAAAGCCACGTGAGCGACGGTGGGTGTTGAGGCTGTCAGCGTCCCGTGGACATTCGAAACTGGAATGCTGCGAGCGGTTCGACGCATTGCTGTATATTGAGTGAACATACGTGGGACCCCCTCCACCCAGACACCAGCAAACATTGTGTGTGTGACCAGCCTCCCAGTTATTCACAGTGCGTCAGGTGGTGTTCTGTATCTGTACCCACGCAGAAAGTTCGAGGGCGGACCTACTAGGATTGAGTGTAACTGCAAAAACAGATGATAACTGGAGGAGGCGGGAGGGAGAGGGGGAAGTGGGGGGGGGGGGGGGGGAGGGGGTGGGGGTGAAGGGGGGGAGGTTGGTGAGTGTCAGCAAGCTCCAGTGGATCCTCAGGTCTCTTGCCATCCTTCTGCTGCCTGCCTTGTGGAAGGATTTTGTTGTCTGCATCGAACCTATCTCTACCGGATTTGGAGCACTGTTCCTTGGGGAAAATGATGATGCTCTACGACCCGTGTCATTCGCCAGTGCAAAACTGTCACCTACGCAGCAACGATACTTTATCATCGAACGTGAGTGTCTCGCTACCATTGGCAAGATTGCTAGTTGCACGGATCTTTGTCTTTGCCCTCTCACAGTTTTGCAAATGTTCAAAAACAAAGTACAACTGTCTCCTGTGCTGGTCATTGATGTTGTTGGAGATTTGTTTCATTGTTGAACCTATCCCTGGACACGCTAATACCACCGCCGACTCTCTTTCTTGAGAATAAACTGCGAGTTGTTTTTCTATGTGTGTATTTTTTTTCTCTCCTTTATTTTTTATTTTATTTATTTATTTATTTCATTTTTGACAGTTCACTGACATCTTGGATTCATAGTAATGGAAAGAGACTTTCTGTGAAACCACACCGTAGGCTTTTGTGAACGAAAAACAGTTTGTTACGTTGGACGCAGACAGAACTGTTGTGGGGGAAAAAATGTTAAAGTTTAGATAGTAGTCAAAAGTCTTTTGTTTAGCCCGATTGTTTGCGGACGCTGCGTAGGCAAGACCCTGACACAAACACAACCACCTGTTCACCTAAACGCGAAAGTCCCGTAACACAGACTTGTCAGTATCATACGACGTTTCCCTGTATTACACAGATAATATCTAGTATGTACACACGCGCGCGCGCGCGCGCGCGCGCGCGCCTAAATGCACGCACACCTACATCTATCTATTTATCGATCTATCTGTCTGTCTATCTATCTATCTGTCTGTCTGTCTGTCATTCTGTCTGTCTATCAATTGATCGACCCATCTATCTATCTATCTATCTATCTATCTATCTACCTACCTATCTATCTATCTATCTATCTATCCATCTACCTATCTATCTATCTATGTAGGATCCATCTATCCACCTTTGCCTGTCTGTCTGTCTGTCCACTTTCTCTCGTCTCTCTCTCTCTCTCTCTCTCTCTCTCCTTCTCTCTCTCTCTCTCTCTCTCTCTCTCTCTCTCTCTCTCTCTCTCTTGAGTAACGTTTCTATCCATTACACGAGCAATATGTTTTCAGGAACCACGAATTTCACGTCCGTAATGAAACATATGGCGCACATTACTTTAGAGCACTTTTCCCACACAAAGTGCTGCCCTCATTGGCATTTGCATTGATACTCCAGTATTCACCACAAAAAAAAAACTTACACGTTTCTAATACACCATCTCTGTTATTGTTCTACGTTTCCGTGAAAGTGTATACAGTCAAACAATTGGCCAACGGCTGGCTTGCTTTCTGTCTCTTAAACTGAGCAACTGTCTGTCCCCTGAAGGGTAGGCCTATCCACCTTTGCCTGACGAGCAGAACGATTTTGTTAGAGGAAAAGTTTGGTTAATCTGGACAGACAGGCAGATCTTGCTCAAAGACCCGCAAGAAGGAGCATTCAACTATGATCTTTACCAACCTTAATCTCCAGCAGGGGAGGAAAGCCACGTGAGCGACGTTAGGAGTTGAGGCTGTCAGCATCCCATGGACATTCGAAACTGGAATGCTGCGAGCGGTTCGAGGCATTGCTGTATATCGAATGAACATGGCGTGGGACGCCCTCTACCCAGACACGAGCAGCCTTCCAGTCATTCACGGTGCGTCAGGTGGTGTTCTGTATCTGTGCCCACGCAGAAAGTTCGAGGGCAGAGCTACCAGGATTGAATGTAACTACAAAACAGATGATGACTGGAGGAGGCGGGAGGGAGAGGGGGAGTGTGTGTGTGGGGGGGGGGTGGGTGGGGGGGGATAGGGGTTGACGGGGGGGAGGGGGAGGGAGGGAGGGGGGCTTGTGTTCATCTCAGGATCATTTATCAGCAATAACATTGTCAAGTCTTGAAAATGTTATCCGCTTCGATTAGAGTGAGAAATTTCAGCGCCAAACATGGCGAGGGCATTATACACAAGGATGCACGAAGACACGGAGAGAAATAAATGAATAGTAGGGCACTTTTTCATGCAGTAGAGACGCTGCGTGAGATCTTTTTCGCTGGTGTCACACACACACACACACACACACACACACACACACACACACATGCACACACACACACACACACACACACACACACACACACACACACACACACACACATGGATATGAGGGCTCACAGACAAAGGGACAGACATCAGGACTCCTGTCATTGTTAGAACAGGAATATGGTATGACATGATGGACAAGACATGATAGGACAGGACGGGACAAAACATCATGTGTCATATCATAGTAGAAAGGCTATGATATGATCAGGTGTGACAGGGCAATACAGGATGTGATATGACAGGATGGGAGAGGATGTAACATAACAGGATGGGACAGGACATGATACGACAAGACAGGACAGGACGTGATATAACATGACAGGACAGGGCTGGATAAGACAGGATGTAAAAGATATACAACAGGATGCTCAGGACGTGATACAGCAGGATGGTACAGAACATGATACGACAGGATAGAGCAGGATGTTATACGACAGGATGGACAGGTCATGACAGGACAGGATAAAAGTAGGACACTATGTGACAGCATGGGACAGGACATGGTGTTGCAGGAGATGGGACAGAACGTGAGACAACAGGATGGACAGAAAGGACAGGATGGGACAGGACATCATAAAACAGCACAGGACAGGGCATGATACAACAGATGGAACACGACATGACAGGACACGGATGGGGGAAGAACGTGACAAAACAGGATGGACAAAAGGACAGGATGGGACAGGATATCATAAAACAGCACAGAATTGGACATGATACGACAGGATAGAGCAGGACATTATACGACAGGATGGACAGGTCATGACAGGACAGGATAAAGTAGGACACTATATGACAGCATGGGACAGGACATGGTGTTGCAGGAGATGGGACAGAACGTGAGACAACAGGATGGACAGAAAGGACAGGATGGGACAGGACATCATAAAACAGCACAGGACAGGGCATGATACAACAGGATGGAACACGACATGACAGGACAGGATGGGGACGAACGTGACAAAACAGGATGGACAGAAAGGACAGGATGGGACAGGATATCATAAAACAGCACAGGATTGGACATGATACGACAGGATATAGAGCAGGACATTATACGACAGGGATGGGACAGGTCATGACAGGACAGGATTAAAGTAGCACACTATATGACAGCATGGGACAGGACATGGTGTTGCAAGATGGGACAGAACGTGAGACAGGATGGGCAGAAAGGACAGGATGGAACAAGATATATAAAAACAGCAAGGACAGTACATGATACGACAGGATGGAACAGGACAGGTCAGGACAGGATCAAGCAGGACACTATATGACCGCACAGGGTAGGATATAGATTGGCAGGATGGAACAGACATGATATGACAGGACGAGGTGAGATGTGACAGGACATGACAGGATCGAATAGAACACGATATGGCAGCACAGGACATGATGTGATATTACAGGATGGGACAGGACAAGACATAAGAGCATGGGACAGAACACGACAGGACAGGATGGAGTAGGACACAATGTGGCAGCAAGGGACAGGACATGATACAGTAGAATGGACTCTGCAGTCATGAAATACGGGCTGGTACACCATGGGGATGCTACTTTAAGGCTGTTACGAGTTGCATCCTGTAGTCTGATTTACCTCTGTTCAGGAGCAGTTGTCCCTTGATATCTTAATGGGGTATCCTGCGCGTGCCTGCACCCATCATCAACATAGCGCAGGCCTCCAAGGGTGGTACAGGACTGCTCTAAAGGCAGGTGAAGACAGTGCTTCTCTGGGTCCTCCTCAGCACCTTCTGGTGTTTCTTTTTCATCAGTAGAATGGGACATGTCACGGCGTTATAGGACAGGATTGGACATATGACACCATAAGGCAGTACATGATGTGACAGACTGGGACATGACATGATGAGACAAGACGAGTTATGATATATGAAAAGATGGAACAGGATATGGTTTGGCAGGACAGGACGTTGTAAATTTGAGAGAATGTAACAAAGCATGATATGACAGGATAGGATAGGACACCATATGACGGAACACGGCATTATATAACATAACTGGACAGAATATCAACTGACAGGAAGGACACATAATATGATGTGACAGGATGGGACAGGACTTGATATGGCAGGATGGAACAGGATAATAATAATTGGTAGGACGGAATATCGTATGACAGGATGGGACAGGACATGATATGACAAGGATGGGACAGGGACATGGCATGACAGGATAGGACAGGACATGACATGACAGGATGGGACATGACATGACATGTCAGGATGGGACAGGACATGACATGTCAGGATGGACATGATATGACATGTCAGGACGGGACATGACATGACAGGATGGACATAGGACATGATATGACAGAATGGGACAGGACATAACGTGACAAGATGGGACAGGACATGACTGACAGAATGTGATAGAACATGACGTGACAAGATGGACAGGATATGACATGACAGGATGGACAAGACATGATATGACAGGATGGGAAAGAACATGACATGGCAGGATGGGACAGGGTATGACATGACAGATGGGATAGGACATGACATGACAAGATGTGATAGGACATAACATGACAGGATGGGACAGGACATGATATGACAGGATGGGACAGGACATGATAGACAGGATGGGATAGGACATGACGTGACAGGATGGGACAGGACATGATATGACAGGATGGAAGAGGACATGATATGGCAGGATAGGACAGGACATTATATGACAGGATGGGACAGGACATGACAGGACAGGATGGGACAGGACAGGACATGGTAGGACAGGATGGAACAGGACATGACAGGACAGGATATGATAGGAAATGACATGAGAGGATCGGACAGGACATGATATGACAGGATGGGACATGTCTTGACAGAATGGAATAGGGCTGGTATGACAGGATGAGACAGAACATGACATGACAGGATGGGACATGACAGGATGGGACAGAACATGATTATGACAGGACATGACAGGATGGGACATGACAGGATGAGACATGACAGGATGGGACAGGACAGGACGGGATGGGACAGGATGGAAAGGACAGGACATGAGGCGATGGGAACAGGACTTGATATGACAGGATGTGGTTGGACATAACATGACAGGATGGGACAAGACAGACAGGACATGACAGGATGGGATAGGACATGATATAGCCGAATGTGATAGGACATGATATAACAGGATTGGACAGACATAACATGATAGAATTTGACAGAGAATGGTTTTGGCATAGTTTTAGTTGTCACAAGGAGTCGGTAACAAAGTAAAATTTATTTCTGAATTCAAAGACCGTTTGATTTGTACTTATAAGCAAAACTGGCATGCTGGCATGGATGGAAATGATAAATACGACTGGTTTCTGTCATTTAAAAGTAATCTCGAAGCAGAGAAAATCTCTTAAAATCATAACATATAAATGGCACAAATATAGCGTAGCAAATTTCGAACCAGAACGCTCGGCCTTAACGCAAACAAAAATGGTTCGAGAAATCGAATTACAGATCTTGTCAAATGTGTAGAGAAAGGGACAGTGTTGAGAATGAAGTACATTTTGTGTTTGATTGTCCTGCATATGCCAATATCCGCAAAAGTTGTACAATTTTCAATGAATCAGTTACTCACAGAAGAGATTTTAATGGCAATTTTAAAAACGAAAACGCTGGAATAGAATTTGCGAAGTATATTGCAGAAGCTAGCACTTTTCTTCGTAAAAAGTATATAACTAATGGAAAAGATTAACACTTGCTTACAGGTGCCCTGGTTCAGTAGTTATCACTTACAGTAACCTGATAGTCTACGTCACTGGTATATTGTGTGTGTGTGTGTGCGCACCTGCGCGCGCGAGAGCGTGTGTGTGGGGGAAGGGGGGGGGGGGGGGGGGGGGGGGGGGTGGGGGGGAGGGAGGGAGGGGTTCGTGTGGATGCATGGTACTTAATTCGTTGATCCATTTTTGTAAGTTACGAGTATGGAGAGTTTGGGAGAGTTTTTAACATGACAAAGGGAAATGTTTTTGCATGGGTTTCCTTTTCAGTCGCTGTTGTGCACAGTTGTTGCTAGATGTGGCTTTATGATACCCCATGCCAACAGGGCCTTTTGCTAATGGCAATAAAATTGTGTCAGTGTCTGTGTCAGTGTCTCTGTCACTTTCTCTGTCTGTCTCTGTCTCTGTCTGTCTGCCTATCTGTCTGTCTGTTGGCATATCTGTCTCTGTCTCTGTCTGGCTGTCTGGCTGTCTGTCTGTATGTAATAAATGTATTCTCTCTCTCTCTCTCTCTCTCTCTCTCTCTCTCTCTCTCTCTCTCTCTCCCCCCCCCCCCCCCTCCCTCCTCCGCCCTCACTTGGCTAAAACATTCTTATCATCGCCCCGTCCTGTGTGTGTGTGTGTGTGTGTGTGTGTGTGCCACGGCAAGCGCTCGTGCGTTTAGGTGTATGTGAGCATGTGCACCTTGATGTTTATCGATTACAACACTGTAACAGTGACCAGTGTTTCTCGTGCTAGGTCTCCTCCGCTTCATTCCTATGCAACAGGTACTTTTTTTCAACTTGTTCTTTTTCTCCTTCTCCGAACGTGGAGCACTCTCTCTCTCTCTCTCTCTGTGTCATAGATAACAGATGCTTAAAATAGAACGGCGTTCCGGAGAATCGTATGACGCGGGTGTAGAAGGGGTCTTCACTGTGTATGTGGGCAATAGTACGATAGGGGAAGTGAAGTGGGGAGCATGTGTGTTTTGTATGCTGGTGTCAACGGCATTCATGTCCTGGGTTTTGGAATGATGGTATATATGTTGCATTGAAGTGTACTGGCGTGGAAAGTGTACGGGGCCAATCGTGGAATGTATACATTCCATGGATCAGCCGTGGTATACATTCCACGATTTTGCCCGTGGAGAGTACACTTTCCACGCCAGTACACTTTCAATGCAACATATATACTTACGTTGCGTTCTTGGGGAGGAACGTGCTGGGAAGCATTGGTATATAATTGGGGTAGAGTTCCGCATGTGCATACTGTCATGGAAGAATGTTTTGTTGCGGTCATGGCAAATTTTTTGTTCTAATTATATAAAACTTGATTTATTTTCTTGTTGCGTGCTCATTTGAATAGGCTGATGGCCTCACATTAAAGTCACGAGTCACGAGTCTCTCTCTCTCTCTCTCTCTCTGTCATGTGCACATGTTATGTTGGTTGTAATGTGCACATGTTGTTTTGTGTGTAACTATTGGTTTTGAGATAGCAGGTTAACTGGCCTTGTGGTTTTAAATGAAAAGTGTCTTGTGAATGCACGTCGCTATTCTCTTGGCTGTGGCCTGTTTGAGTACTGGTTAGGCGCACTGAGCGTGCTATTGAATTCACCTTTAGGATTTGATAATCACTTGCTCCATGCCAGCGGAGAAGTCGGAGGGCCTGATGGTTCATTTGGACTGAGGCCAGAGCGAGGCTGCGTCGCGTTAGAGGTTGGCTGTCTCACACGGGCCACGGACCTAGGGCCTCGGGGTGGTCCCAGAGGTGCCGGACCAAGTCCCCAGCCCAGGTCGGGTAGCGGGCCACTTCTCCATAACGAGCCCCAGAGGAAGGAGAGTTTGTAGAAGGCGACGCCCTATTCAGCCCGGAGATGACTGTCCCCTGTGTGCCTTCCCCAAGGTTAAGAGGGTGACCAGAAAGTGAAATTTATGTTGATGATCCTCCTATAAAGAAACCTGGAATATGGAAGCAGTGTATATACTTTCACGTGGAGGAATTTTGAATGTGGAAACATTTGGGTGAGAAATATTTAAAGGCGTGGCCGAAAGAACTGATGTTCCAGTATTTCCTTAAAGGAGAGTAATCATTGATTAGACACGAGTGGGGAAGGACACCCCAGAACTTCCATCCTGGAGACAGTGACGCTCTTTGTATTTTGGGCTGGATAGTGAATGATGTTTATGTGTCTCCTCCTGATGCGAAGAAGGATGTTGATGCATCCCCCCTGATGTTTACGAATGATGTGATACATATCCCCCCCCTTTTGCTGGTGATAGATACTAATTCATCCCCATTATATTTATGAATTCCTTGATTGTAGGGGAAGCAGTTTTATTTTTTCCTCCTTCGTGGAGTGGAGGTATAAATGAAATTATTTAAGTGTTGGTGTTTGATTAATAATATTTGTACTCCCGTAGAAGGAGGGGAAAACACACCTTTCTTGTGTTGTGTTTATTATTTGGCGCTCCTTGGGTAAGAGGAGTGATTGTGTGTATGTGCGGAGTGTACTTTGGGCAGATGTGCATGTGTGTGTACGACCCGTAGAGTATGACTCTCTCTCTCTCTCTCTCTCTCTCTCTCTCTCTCTCTCTCTCTCTCTCTCTCTCTCTCTCTCTCTCATTCAAGTTGCGTTCTGTTCTGGTTTCTTGATAAGATACTAAATATGTCGTTAATTATGCATTTGTGTATAGAAGTTATGTACCCCTTCATGGCCTATACATGAATATTTCCATCTTTTTCCATTCTCTTTTCTCTTTTCTCTCTCTCTCTTTCCTCTCTCTCTCATCTCTCTCTCTCTCTCTCTCTCTCTCACGTTGTATATGTATAATGTGTGGCTAATGCAACATTATGGCCAACCTGCTGTGGTCATCTCGCCCCCTTTGCCCCATCCTTTCCCCTCCCTCCCCAACTTTAAGCTCCCTATGGATACGTTCTGTTTATACACAATTTTTTGGTGGTGTTTTTGTTTGTTTGTTTGTTTTTTTTTTTTGTAAAAATCATTTTGAGGAGTGTGCCTTTTCTTTCAAACCGCACACACATTTGTGATTCATGCTTAGGGACTGAGAGTGAAGGATGAGAGCGTTTTCACTTTGGCAGTCTGCACCCCCTGAAGAAGGCAATTAAAGCCGAAATTTGGGACATGTTAAACTTGTTTCTTGGGATTTTCCAAAAACTTTTCTTTGGATTGCTATCTACTTTCTCTCTCTCTCTCTCTCTCTCTCTCTCTCTCTCTCTCTCTCTCTCTCTCTCTCTATATATATATATATATATATATATATATATACATACATATAGATACAGAGAGAGAGAGAGAGAGAGAGAGAGAGAGAGAGAGAGAGAGAGAGAGAGAGAAAAGGAACAGGGTGTGACTAATATCTAATGAAACAAGATATGACTTACATAACAGAACAAGATATGACCGATGCAGTAGAACATTGTCCGATTGATGTAACAGAACAAGATATGACCCATGTAACAGAAAGAAAAAGACGACTGATGTAAGTGATCATTATATGACAGGATGGGATAGAATATGACAGACACAAAAAACACAGGAAAGAACTCCGATGGATATGAGGAACTCTGTATATAAGAAGAACTCCGATGGATATGAAGAACTCCATGTGAAGAACTCTGATGGATGTGAAGAACTCCGTGTGAAGAACTCCGATGGATATGAAGAACTCTGTGTCAAGAACTCTGATGGATATGAAGAACTCTGTGTGAAGAACTCTGATGGATATGAAGAACTCCATGTGAAGAACTCTATATGAAGAACTCTGATGGATATGAAGGGACTCTGTGTGAAGAACTCCGTGTGAAGAACTCCGTGTGAAGAACTCCGATGGTGAAGAACTCGATGGATATGAAGACTCTGATGGATATGAAGAACTCCATGTGAAGAACTGTATATGAAGAACTCTGATGGATATGAAGGACTCTGTGTGAAAAACTCTGATGGATATGAAGAACTCCATCTGAAGAACTCCGTATGAAGAACTCCGTGTGAAGAACTCCGTGTGAAGAAACTCCGTGATGAAGAACTCCGTGTGAAGAACTCCGTGTGAAGAACTCTGTGTGAAGAACTCCGTGTGAAGAACTCCGATGGACTATGATAAGAAGAACATCGTGTGAAGAACTCAGATGGATAGGAAGAACTCCGTTTGAAGAACTCCGATGGATATGAAGAACTCCGTGTGAAGAACTCCGTATGAAGAACTCGTGTGTGAAGAACTCCGTATGAAGAACTCCGTGTGAAGAACTCCGTATGAAGAGAACTCCGTGTGAAGAACTCCGTGTGAAGAACTCCGTGTGAAGAACTCCGATGGATATGAAGAACATCGTGTGAAGAACTCAGATGGATATGAAGAACTCCGAACTCCGTGTGAAGAACTCCGTGTGAAGAACTCCGTGTGAAGAACATCGTATGAAGAACTCCGAGTGAAGTCCGAAGAACTCCGATGTATGAAGAACTCCGTATGAAAAACTCCAATGGATATATGAAAAAATCCGTATGAAGAACTCCGATGGATATGAAGAACTCCGTGTGAAGAACTCCGTATGAAGAACTCCGTATGAAGAACTCCGTGTGAAGAAACTCTGTATGAAGAACTCCGTGTGAAAAACTCCATGTGAAGAACTCCGTGTGAAGAAACTCCGTATGAAGAACGTGAAGAATTCCGTGTGAAGAACTCCGTATTAAGAATTCCGTATGAAGAACTCCGATGGATATGAAGAACTCCGTATGAAGAACTCCGTATGAAAAACTCCGTGTAAAGAACTCCGTGGGAAGAACTCCGTATGAAGAACTCTGTATGAAGACTTGTGTGAATGTGTGAAGAACTCCGTATGTGAAGAATTCCGTGTGAAGAACTCGGCATGAAGAACTCCGTGTAAAGAACTCCATGTGAAGAACTCCGTATGAAGAACTCCGTATGAAGAATCCGTGTAAAGAACTCCGTATGAAGATCCTCATCTGAAGAACTCTGTGAAGAACTCCGTGTGAAGAAACTCCGTGTGAAGAACTCCGTGTGAAGAACTCCGTATGAAGAACTCCGTGTGAAGAACTCCGTATGAAGAACTCCGTATGAAGAACTCCGTGTGAAGAACTCCGTGTGAAGAACTCCGTATGAAGAACTCCGAGTGAAGAATTCCGTGTGAAGAACTCCGTATAAGAATTCCGTATGAAGAACTCCGATGGATATGAAGAACTCCGTATGAAGAACTCCGTATGAAAACTCCGTGTGAAGAACTCCGTATGAAGAACTCCGTGTGAAGAACTCCGTATGAAGAACTCCGTGTGAAGAACTCCGTATGAAGAACTCCGTGTGAAAGAACTCCGTGTGAAGAACTCCGTATGAAGAACTCCGTATGAAGAACTCCGTGTGAAGAACTCCGTATGAAGAACTCCGTGTGAAGAACTCCGTGTGAAGAACTCCGTGTGAAGAACTCCGTGTGAAGAACTCCGTGTGAAGAACTCCGTGTGAAGAACTCCGTATGAAGAAAATGTGTGAAGAAACTCCGTGTGAAGAACTCCGTGTGAAGAATTCCGTGTGAAGAACTCCGTATGAAGAATTCCATATGAAGAACTCCGTGGTGAAGAACTCCGATGAAGAACTCCGTGTGAAGAACTCCATATGAAAAACTCCGTGTGAAGAACTCCGTGTGAAGAACTCCATATGAAGAACTCTGTATGAAGAACTTCGTGTGAAGAAGAATTCCGTATGAAGAACTCCGTATGAAGAACTCCGTGTGAAGAACTCCGTATGAAGAACTCCGTATGAAGAACTCCGTGTGAAGAACTCCGTGTAAAGTCCGTGAAGAACTCCGTATGAAGAACTCCGTGTGAAGAACTCCGTGTGAAGAACTCCGTATGAGAAGAACTCCGTGTGAAGAACTCCGTGTGAAGAACTCCTGAAGAACTCCGTGTGAAGAACTCCGTGTGAAGAAAAGAACTCCGTGTGAAGAACTCCGTGTGAAGAACTCCGTATGAAGAACTCCGTGTGAAGAACTCCGTATGAAGAACTCTGTGTGAAGAACTCCGTGTGAAGAACTCCGTGTGAAGAAC
>JADBJO010003810.1:27500-30000 GCA_016801955.1 Conus betulinus
GTCATAACACGGAAACTGCTCTGATGAAAGTTGTAAATGATCTCCTGCTTTCTCTTGATGAAGGAAAGCTCTCTGTTTTGACATTGTTAGATCTCTCAGCCGCATTCGACACCATTGATCACAGCATTCTTCTCTCTCGTTTAGAATATGTGTTTGGTGTTTCTGGCACAGCCCTTCACTGGTTTGAATCATACCTGTCCAACCACACTCAAACTGTATCTATTCAAAACTGCAAATCTAACCCATCGTTAATCGCCTATGGAGTGCCACAGGGTTCTGTCCTTGGCCCGGTTTTGTTTGTTTTGTATACAACACCCTTGTCTGATATCATCTCATCTCACTCTGTTCTGTCTCACTCTTTTGCAGATGATACTCAGTTACAAAAGTCTGCAGAACCCAGCCATGTCAACGAGCTGTTCAGTCAATGCTAGCATGTATTCAGGATGTTAAATCATGGATGACATTTAAAAAACTCAAGTTAAACGATGAGAGAAAACTGAAGCTTTAATCATTTCTTCATCAAGAACGTCACTGTCTGCTCCATTACCGGACTCTTGTTGTTGGTGATGCCACTGTTCCATTTTCAAAATCAGCAAAGAATCTTGGCGTTGTTCTTGACTCACATCTGACAATGAATGCTCAGGTCATGAACGTAATTCGTACAGTTAACTTTGAACTCCGTCGTATCAGCTCAATTCGCCATTTCCTCTCGACTGAGGCAACAAAAACTCTCGTTCGGCATTTGTGCTCTCCCGTTTGGATTATTGCAATGGTCTCCTTGTGAATTGCCCACAAGAACTTATACAACGAATTCAGAGTTTACAAAATACTGCAGCATGCCTGGTCTTGAGGGTTCCCCGTAGAGACCACATCACCCCGCATCTCCACACTCTGCACTGGCTCCCCATAGAAGCACGCATTAGATACAAAATTGCATGCATGTGTTTTCGTGCCATCAATGGATCTGGCCCTGTCTATCTTTCTCACCTGGTTAGCATATACACACCGGCAAGAACACTCCGCTCATCATCCGACACTCTCACCCTCTGCAAGCCACGCGTTTCAACAAAAACCTATGGTGAACGTTCCCTCTTTTTTGCAGCTCCTTCTGTTTGGAACTTTCTCCCACTTTCGATCCGCTCTGCCAAAAAACTGACTCTGCTTCCGCTCTGCACTCAAAACCCATCTGTTTAAGGAATTTTCTTTGTAGAAAACATTTTTGTCCTGGTGTTGGGTGTGTCACTGCGTTACGTGTTGTAAGTGTTGCCCTTGAAAACTGACAATGTGTGCGTGCGTGCGTGCGTGCGTGCGTGTGTGTGTGTGTGTGTGTGTGTGTGTGTGTGTGTGTGTGTGTGTGTGTGTGTGTGTGTGTGTGTGTGTGTGTGTGTGTGTGTGTGTGTGTGTGTGTGTGTGTGGTGTCAGTGTTGGTGGGCCAGCCCAGCCCCCCCCCCCCCCCCCGCCCCCCTTGCTATGTTTCATTCTCATAATTGATGAGGTGACTAGGTTTATGGTTTTGTATCTATAGTGATTTTTGTTTTTACATGTTTATAGTTAAATATTGTAAAGCGCTGTGAGCTCTAGTGAGAAAGGGCGCTCTATAAATGTACGCTATATTATTATTATTATTATTATTACAGGCTTGCTCTTGGTGTACCCTTTCACGCATCAACCCTCGGAATTTATAAAGAAATTGGAGAATTGCCTTTGGATGAATATCAAAATCTTGCATGTGCAAAATACGTTCTTAGGACCTCAACACCCGACAACTTTGCCTCGGAAGAAGTACAAATAAAGTCAGAAATAAATTTTCCTAATCGGGCCAGACAGATATCTTCACTAAAGCCAACTGGCTCATATGTATCAGACTTACTTAAAGAGTCTGAAATAAATCCACAGTGTATTGATGCACAGCAAGTAGTTTCTCCTTACCCTACCCTAACTGGGAGATGATGAAAACCAAGAAAATTACACAATGAGAATGAGAATCCAAATATTATGCAAAGTGAAGTCCGATTTTACCTAGAAAATAATACCCAAATCATTTAAAGGTATACACAGATGGCTCACTCCTAGATGATCACCGTGCTGGTTCAGGCTTTGTTATACCAGCTTTAAAAACAGAAAAGTCATACTTCATTGGTAAAAATCGATCAATATTTACCGCCGAACTCGTTGCTATACTTATGGCTCTTAATTACATAGTTGATCTTCCGTTGAAAATTTTTCGAATTTTATTCTGCGTCGATTCTCAGTCTGTACTGTATGCTTTACGTTCATTTGATTACAAGAAAAAATCCAAAATTATCATAGAAATCAATCAAATGATTAACATTTTAAGTTTAAAGGGAACCAATATCACCTTTTGTTGGGTTCCTTCACATGTTGGATTATATTCAAACGACTGTGCTGACAGAGCCGCAAAAAAAAAGGTGCAAGGCAAGACAGGCAATCTATAGAAATAAACATCCCTTTATCCGTTACAGAAGGGTATCATTTGCTG
>JADBJO010003810.1:40000-52500 GCA_016801955.1 Conus betulinus
ATGTGCTCCCTACCCTATTCCTCCACCCCCCCCCCCCCCCCCCCCCACCTCACCCCTCCGTCCTTCCTCTCCCAAACACACAAATTATTCACAAGGTGTGGCTGATCCTTTGGTGATAGTTGGTATCTTGTGTCCCAGGAACAAACGATAATTAGAATCAAGACATGGTATGCACTTCCTTCTTGCTCAATTCACTTTTGGTACTTGCAGCATTAAGAATCTTTCTGCACACACACACACACACACACACACACACACACACACAGAGGCACACACACACAGAGGCACACACACACACACACACACACACACACACACACAAAGGCACGCACATGCATACACACAGAGAATCTTCACTCATGCACCACTCTCTCTCTCTCTCTCTCTCTTTGTCTGTGCCACCTTGTGCAATACACACACAGAGCATACATAAAGCAATAATATATCCCCTTGTCTATGTCAGTGCAAGACATTTGTTCTGATTCTTACATCCATGTTTGTTGACTGAATTCCATTTTCAAAACACCCTCCTATATTCTTCTGAGTAACATGCATATGGATATAGGCTTTATTGATGCAAACATGAAATTCACCTCCCATCAAACATGCAGGACCTTGGCTTGTGTTATATGCACATCAATTTGAATTTTCACTATTGAGTTCTCGAGGTACACACACACACACACACACACACACACACACACACACACACACACACACACTTTCTTGTATATACCACACAAACAAAGGTTAGAAAAAAGGCAATCTAAATGTCCTCTATAAATAAATGAATCTGTAACCACTGCATGACTTTCAATTGCATCACTTTTTTGTTTCAATACATACAGTCAAACAAGATCCGGCACAGTGAAAGACTTTACAAGGAATGCGTCTGAAATGAAATCACACACAATGGATATCAGCTGAGCTTAATCTATAATCAGGGAACATCAATACAGCTGCAATCAATCAATGTGGCAACACTCTCATAACCACTATACAAATCCCTTGAATGGCAGCTGCATTAATGTCAGCACTATATATATATATATATATATATATATATATATATATATATATATATATATAATAAAACAGAAACAAAGTACACTGAAACATATCTCACAGTCATAGCAACAGAAGCAAAACCACTGACAAAAGAACAAAGAAATGTTAGATGCCATGCAAAACACACACACAGAATGCGTCAGTAAGCGCCAGGGATGTATCATAGTCTTTGGAACACGCAGCGGTCAGCAGAACGCACCTCCACACAACAAACAAATGAAAAAAAATAAAGCTTAAAATAAAACTAGAAAAGCGCTGGAACCATCAGCTGTGTTTCACATGGGGAAAATCAGTTGTAACAAAAATGGAATGCAACACAGTTTGGTACAAGACAATGTAACACAGACCAGCACAGTTGGAAAAGCACAACTACAATACAAAAGGACAACATGTTACAGTTCATCACACCATATGCGATAAAATGACATCAGGGTGAAGAAAGACCTCTGCCATGGTCAAACAGATCCTGGATCTGTCCTTCGATCCAGATCTGAAACAGATTCTACACCAAAATTTAATGGATTTGTTCGTAGACTACATACTGTCTTTCCATCATGTTTCAAAAACCTTGCCAACCTTCAATACCATACACACTGTAGATCCACATCAGAATTTCATGCATTCATCCTTGGAGCTCTGTCCATCTTCCCACCAGTTTTTGTTAAAACCACTTCAGAATTTTAACAGGCACAGGTAAAAGTATAATGTTGTGGGCACACGTCATAAAAGTCAATTACAAAGTAAAAAGCCATATCCTATGACATAGTGCCAATTACATACACCGTACACAATGAGAGTACTTTACAAAACACCACGTCGTAAACCAATACATACAAAATAAACCAGCACCTTAAAAGCCTGCTGTTTTGGAGCAGGGCATCATTTATGGCGACTAGATCCCACTATTGTGGTAAGGGGAAGGAGAAATAGCTACCTTCATGATCAGAATCTGAAGTCAATGGTGACTGATTAGGAATTTATTGTTTGAACACAAAATGGAGCATTAGTCTACGACATTCTGATAAAGATTAACTGTACAATCATGTAGCGAATTTGACAAGAGACGTGATTCATCCGACGACCTCTTTCAAGACTTGGTGCAGACAACTGTAACACATTTTGGTGATAACACCGATGCACGCTGGTGATGTCTGTACAGATGGCTCTGACTGAGGGCAAGCTGAAAAAAAACCATATTGGCTTGCAGCAAGTAACACAATGATGATGATAATGAGGATACCCATGAACAAGATGATCATGATGGGGATTGTGATGAAAGACAAATTTAGCTGATGTTGTCAGTTGACACATATTGATTTGGGAGTATGCTCTCTTTTTTTTTTTTTTTTTTTCCAAACTGATAATGGTAATAATACTCCAACCTATTGCCAGTTTCTTCACAGGCCAGGCCACTGTGTGTGACAGACTGTCCCTGCTTGCCCGGTTTTTCTCAGCAGAAAGTACATATGTGATTCAGCTTAACTGCTAAGATCGGATGTAAGCTTGAACATGGCTTGGTCAAAAAATGAACTGTAAGCGATTCAAAACCACTATCCCTGTCAATGACAGTGGATCATGTACACTACCATCATTTATCCATTCACGCTTAATCAAAGAAATAACAGTACATAAACATGGGTATGTCAGCACATCCATTATGTTTAGACCATTCAGTATACACATCATAAGAAATTTCAAGTACAATGTAAATGGTATGATCAAAGCTCTGGAAGAGAGACTGGGGTTCCTTTTTTGCTTTAAAATAAGCTGCATTTGTCAACAGCTCATATCATTCAAATTTTTGTTAGAAATTGTAAAATGTTCTCAAAAAGTCCACATTCCCTCAATCATATTCAGCTAACATGTTATTGAAATCAAAAAAGATAATTAAAGCATTTACAATAAACTGTAGATAAAACTCTGCAACGTGCCTTTCTTCATTCTACTTGAAACTGAAACTCATTAAAACAAAATGAAATTAACAAAAATGTGCATGGTTAATCATTCACAAACTGACAAGTTTTGCTTGACTGTTTGAATTAAAACAGCAAAGGGACATCACTCGGAACCAACAAAGAATTTGTCTGCAGAGTATAGGGAAACATGAGCAGTGGAATCTCTCAATCATGACCATGTATCGTAAAAAAAAAAGGGGGAAATAGAAAAGAGAGTTATTTTTAAAAAGAAAGGTTCATCTGGTGAAATGGACAGAAAAGAGAAAACAACATTCCAACAAGTGCTTACATTCTAGTGCAGAATGGGAGGGTCTTTTTTTTTTTTTTTTTTTAAACACCTCTATAGTTTAAAAGCAAAGTTCTCTGTCCCTTACTTACCATTTATTTGTGATGTTTTGTTTATTTGTTTTTGTTTCAGCACTGCTCTGGCTCTGAACGGCTTGTGCATTATTCTCTCTCTTTCACTCTCTTTCTCTCTCTCTCTCTCTCTCTCTCACTCTCTCTCTCTCTCTCTGTATATCAGTCTTCATTCTCCGCATTCATGGTCTTTTCTGCACATGCTTCTCTTTAAAATGATATGTGCCTATGTTAGTAGGTATGGTTCACTGCGGCGGTGAGGAAATATGAAAGTCTCATCAATGATGACATTCTTCAAGTTCTGTAACCCTTCATAGCCACTCTCACCCATCACCCACTGTGCCTGACGAAGGAATTCTCTCAGAACCTATTGTTGGTAAGAACGAAACATCGCAAATGCAGGGGGCAGGGGAGAGAAATATCCCATCATAAAGATGAAAACTCTCAGAACCTATCGTTGGTACGAAATTGAATATGAAATGAGGCAGGGAAAAGTGAACAGTAAACAATAAACAAGTAGGGTAACTCTTGAGAAAACCTGACTCAGAGTTACTTTTATTGAAGACTGGCACAGCCTTTTAAACTTGAATAAAGTCGGACAAATACAAAGACGAACAATCTAATAGTATTTGTCTTTGTATTTGTCTGACTTTATTCAAGTTTAAAAGGCTGTGCCAGTTTTCAACAAAAGTTACTCTGAGTTAGGGTTTCTTATTGGAACAAGAGTTACCCTACTTGTCTATTGTTGGTAAGAACAAAGCACTGAAAATCTATGGGGCAGGGGAGAGAAGTATCCAATCATGAAGATAACAAGGCCTTCAATTCCAAAGACTTTAAATGATAAGCTCCATGAAAAAATACCATTTCAGCTTTCTGCAAGTATAAGGGAACTTTGATCAATATACAATTCACAATGCAAAACATGTGAGTACAACACCATAACTATTCACATAAAAAAGGAAATAATAATACAATCACTCACTCTCTTGCAGGAAAACTTTTCTTCTAAATTGAGACGCTCAACAAAACTGCAAGACGTCTCATCAGTTTGTGCAGTAAGAAACATCCTTCTTACAATCTGTGGTCTTTCTCATGCACACACAATGGGTACACGCTGTTCAAATGAAGAATGGGATAGGATGTATGATGTAAAATAGAAAATTACACATTAAATCCAAATCTGTAGACACACTCAAAATAAAAAAATATTAATTAAAAAAAAAAAAGATTTTTGATCACTTTGAAGGTAACAGATCCAGACATACTGCCTTCTTTGCATTATGTTACAGAACTATCACCGAGTCCTATCTCCAAATTGAAGATTAGGGTTTCAATTCATCAAACTGCTGGGAAAACAAACCAACCAACCCTGAAACGCAAAGCATGATAGTATCCCAAAGTCTGGCACACTGCACATCATCACTGGTCTGTCTGTCTTTTGAAGTGTACCTTTAAAACACTTTCCTAGATTCATTCAGAACAAAATGTGTTTCCATGACGTACATAACTGTTAATATGTTTTGTATGACTACTTGTTCTTGACACCAACAGTGCCTTGTAGGCTGATCATGCAATGAACAGTACATGTAAATCTGGTGTGGAAGTTCTTTGGGGAGGGCAGATCACAGATCAGTTCCATGGAATGTATAACAGTCAGATAATCATTGTATCTAACTCCACCGTCCAGCACATTTGTGAAGACTTTCTCACATGGCATCTGACATCCAACAACAATTGACGATATGTCAGCAGACTCCACAAATGTTCGTGAAAATTCAACCCAGAGCTTTTCAAGGCGTTTTCCAGTACCAAAACCAGCAACATATCATCCTGAGAAGACACCACACACTACGTCAGGTAGATCAGTGCTGGCTACACAACATCCACAGACGAACACACCACACTACATCAGGTACATCAGAGTGGCGACACAGTATTCACAGAACACGCCACACTAAGTCAGGTAGATCAAAGCCAGTGACACATCACGCACAGGACACGCCACGCTATGTCTGGGAGGATCTCCTGAGACTGCGTCCGTGTACCAGCAAGCTGAGGAAGTAATAGACGATGGCTGACTGCTTCATGCACTGCTCTGTGCTGATGGACATCATCTCCGACATGGTGGCGCCCGTCTCCTTGATGGCGGGAGCCAGGAGGGTGGGGCCGAAGATGGTGGACAGGTTGTTGATGGACATCTTGTTCTCTTTCTCGTTCTTCGACACCCTGCGAAAGGCCCAGCACATGTGTGAAATGCACGTTATTGTGTGGGTTTTAGTGCATGTGAGTTATACATTGTCATGTCTGTTCAGTAAATGCAAGTTACATGCTGTGACATCTGTCTAGTAGCCGTAAATTACAAGTTGCCATTATTCTTAATCTATGCAAATTACATGTGGTCATGTCTGCCTTGTACACGTAAGTTACATGTGTCATGTGTTTTTAGTACATGTAAGTTACATGTTGTCATGTGTGTTCAGTACATGTAAGTTACATGCTGTCATGTGTGTTTAGTACATGTAAGTTACATGTTGTCATGTGTGTTTAGTACATGTAAGTTACATGCTGTCATGTGTGTTCAGTACACGTAAGTTACATGCTGTCATGTGTGTTTAGTACATGTAAGTTACATGTTGTCATGTGTGTTTAGTACACGAAAGTTACATGCTGTCATGTGTGTTCAGTACATGTAAGTTACATGCTGTCATGTGTGTTTACAGTACACGTAAGTTACATGCTGTCATGTGTGTTTAGTACATGTAAGTTACATGCTGTTGTCATGTGTTTTAGTACACGTAAGTTACATGCTGTCATGTGTGTTTAGTACATGTAAGTTACATGCTGTCATGTGTGTTTCAGTACACGAAAGTTACATGCTGTCATGTGTGTTTAGTACACGTAAGTTACATGCTGTCATGTGTGTTTAGTACACGCAAGTTACATGCTGTCATGTGTGTTCAGTACACGTAAGTTACATGCTGTCATGTGTGTGTTCATACACGCAAGTTACATGCTGTCATGTGTGTTTCAGTACACGTAAGTTACATGCTGTCATGTGTGTTCAGTACACTTAAGTTACATGCTGTCATGTGTGTTCAGTACACGTAAGTTACATGTTGTCATGTGTGTTTAGTACATGTAAGTTACATGCTGTCATGTGTGTTTGTTTAGTACACGTAAGTTACATGCTGTCATGTGTGTTCAGTACACGTAAGTTACATGCTGTCATGTGTGTTTAGTACACGCAAGTTACATGCTGTCATGTGTGTTCAGTACACGCAAGTTACATGTTATCATGTGTGTTCAGTACATGTAAGTTACATGCTGTCATGTGTGTTCAGTACATGTAAGTTACATGCTGTCATGTGTGTTTAGTACATGTAAGTTACATGTTGTCATGTGGGTTTAGTACATGTAAGTTACATGCTGTCATTTTGTGTTTAGTATATACAAGTTACATGCTGTCATGTGGGTTTAGTACACGTAAGTTACATGCTCTCACATCTGTTCAGCACATACAAGTTACATCATGGCGTGTGTCTTTGGTGCATAAAAGTAACATCGCCGCTAGGTTCTCAAGTTCTAATGAGTGTGTTGGTGTAATACACAGATCACACTCCTGCAAAAGTCTCGCCCATCAGACCCTCATCCCCAAACCTCTTCTTCTTCCTTCGTTCCCTGCTTTCATCATTTAGCCGCCAGTCCTGTGCACTGCGATCTCATGGCTGAGCAGATGGGGTTTAGTGTTTATGGACTAGTCCACATGCAGTGGTGCCTCTTGTGTGACACAGACACTGAATCCTCCTGGCTAGTCGCATGTTGTCCTGTCTCGGGGGGTATATGTAAGTTATGTGCTATATTATGCATTCCCTTCAGACAGATCTTATATTCTTAAAAATTAAAAAAATCTTGAAACACTCTTATCCGCCCTCACTTCCAGGTGTCACAACTCTTCGCCCAGTCCAGCCCTCTGCCTCCTGCCATGAGAGGAAGGAAGGTTCCACTGTTGTGAGACAGACACAGAAGGAAGACCCTACCTGTGAAGGTGTTCCAGGATATCCACAGCGGTGTAGTAGTTGGTGTCCGGCAGGCCGTGCAGCAGAGACAGCATACACTTCTCCTTGCCCTCGGCGTCACTTAACTCTGGCAGATGAACACAGACATTAGACAGAAACTGCCCTCGGCGTCACTCAACTCTGGCAGATGAACAGACAGACATTGCCAGTGATAGCGTACTTTTCTTTTTTTTTTTTCTTTTCCTCTTTATAGCATACATGCACGTGCACCAGAAATGATACCATATTTTTTTTATATTTCATTTTTCATTATGGACACAAACCACCTTCAAATGCATACCAGGGTACTTATTCCTTTTTATACTCCTTTTCTCTGATAAACATGTACATACACTGCACGTACTGTAACGTTTTCTTTCTATTTTTTTCTCTGTTGTGACATTTAGCCTGCACTGGAATTAACAATATCATATTTTTCTTTCTTTATCAGGTGGTCAACCGCGGAACGCTGAAAATTATGTTCAACTTTTTACTTGTTTTTTTCTGTTGGACACAATACAAAAACTGAAATGTCCTTTTTTTTCTTTTGTTTTGCTAATAAACACAGAGCTAAAATCGGAAATGATTATTTCTGTGCACAGTGGACTAATGTGAACATTGGAGACAGTTCAATACTTTTTCTCCCCCACACACATGCTTTTTTTTTTGATGCCAAATTGTTATTCAGTGAAGCTAATGTGATGGAGAAAAACAATAACAAACACACACAAAAATGTTAAAGAACACTAAGCAGAAGAAGATGAATACATGAACAAGTGAAAAAAAAAAAAACACCATGACCGCCATAGTGACTCAGAGGCAAAGCAGTGTTTCGTCTGTTGCGTTATCTCATGGCACTCTGACTCTAACACTCCTTAACAACTGCCTATGCTGTGGCTGTGACAAGCCTGGGTAGGGGATATCCAAAAAACAGCAGCATGAGAATAATCCAACTGAGAGAAACACTTAAGTCGAAACAGTTTTTTAAAAAAGCAAATGAAAAAAAGAACATCAGGAACAGCAACACGAACAAGTGTGATAATGATAAACGTAATCAGAAGACCATGAAGAAAATGGAAGCAGTGGGTACTCACTGAGAGCGTCCACGAAGAAGTGGTGTAGCTGGCCTCAGTGAAGAGGGGGTCAGGCAACTCCCGCAGGTACAGTTTGAGAGCACTTGTCACGGAGTGCACTGGCAGCTCGCTCAGCGTGTTGACCCCAACCTTCACGTCTGCAGGATACACAAAAGGTAGATCAATGTGTGTGTGTGTGTGTGCGTGTGTGTGTGTGTGTGAGTGTGTGTGTGCAGGAGCATCTGTTATGTTTATGGTCTACATGCATACAATCGTGTATGCAAATGTATAGGACTATGTATGATGCACGTATGTGTCTTTGTGTGTGCATGTAATGGAAACAGGGACATAACCAGTATGCATCTTCCCCACACATGGACTAGCGCTGTCCAAACAGTGAAGCAGACTCCCTACACATACAGTCTCACTGAAAGAAATGAGCTACCTTGGAATCACAGCCTGTGAACCTTAACGCAAAAGACAAAGGAATGCTTTAATATTCCGAAGAGCACTGACCTCCAGAAAGGTCACACAAACCTTGGATCTGTCCTAGATTCAGTTCATGAGTGAAAATAATGTTTTGCCACCAGGGGATGTAACAGTGTGAATGGATGGAATCACTGGAAAGCTTTACTCTTCCATGAAAATATGCATACGACCCTTCAGGTAGTTTTCCACTCATAACAGTCGGTTCACAGTGTTCCTGTTCAGTGCAATGTCTGCCCTAATCTGATCAATTATGTGAACTGAGCCTAGATCACACTGTTAGATGCAGATGGTCTCCACAGATCTGCTCCAAAATTCTTCATTCTTCATGGTGCTGCATCTTTCCATGATGTTTCATCAAAACTGATTCAGCGGCCTTTCCATGACAAAGTTGGTCAATGATCTTGCTGGACCTGTCATGGCATCTGAGTCATGTCAGGAATCTACAGCAAACTGGAATGAGTTCCACCCTGGACCACAGTTCTCTTGAGACAAAGTTCAGCTAAAAAAAAAAAGAAAAACCAAAAGTGATTTGTTATCCTGCAAACAGACAGACAAACCCACAGACACAGGTGAAAACTTATCTCCCTTGGCATTGGTTAAAAAAAAAAAAATCAACAGCAGCTGGCAGTTACTAGGGAGTAAATGAAAATTTCAAAATAATGGTTTTCCACTTTCTTCTCCTCTATCCGGGTACACATGCTAGAAATCAGAGATTGTTCTTCACTGATGGACTATAAGTTTGCATAATAAACCTGCACCCTGAGATGATCATTAGGTTCTTTGATATTAGGGGAACTTAACAATTCACATTTATGTTGATCCAGACCATGGTGCTGTGATGATTTACAGACTGCTGTCTTAAATCAGATGATCCTTTCCACAAGGCAGAGAGTACATTTACACTTTGACCGACAGTGATACATGATAAGGCCATCTGCACTTGAAACAGTTTTGACTCAACTGTGAAGTTAATTTCATCAATCTCTTTGTCAAAATTTCTTGGAAGCATTTCCAAAGTAGTGTGAACATGAACACAATGACTATTCAAAACAAATGGATCCAATCAAGAGTGCAGATTTTGACTGACCAACCACAGATCAATTTCCATCACAGAGAAGATTTTACATGATCACTTCCCTTTGCATGAACCTTGGACAGTTTTGACAGCAAGCTGCAAAATCCTTTTTCTTCGGAGAGTCTAGAACATTATGTTGCTCATGAGTTAACAATCTTGGATCATGACTTAACAGATTGTGCAATTAAGAACAAAGACAAGGTTTGTTGAGATTCGCAAAGTCGTTTAACAGTACTCTTTCAGTTGGTGAACTGAAGCTCATCCAGGTAGGAACAGCCCTCAGTTTGATTCAGCAGCTGTCAAGATGTTTCAAAATGCCCATGCTCAGTCCCCAACTCACTTTTGTCGAAATGCTTCTTTGCCTTCTGAACTTCAGACGTGGTGCCGGACACCCTGTAGATGCCCATCTCATCCAGTCCTGCACAATTCAAACAGACAGAAAGAACATTATGGTGAGTACACGCAGGTCACTCAGTCACCCGCAGCGTCACGGTATTCTGTAGAGCTCTGTTTCACAGCATCAGTCATAATGCACATGAGAACTGTTTGATTTTTCTTAACTTCAGGTTCTCTCTCTCTCTCTTCTCTCTCTCTCTCTCCTGAACTGTTGAAGTTATGAAGTGTGTGTGTGTTATGTGTGTGTGTGTGTGTGTGTGTGTGTGTGTGTGTGTGTGTGTGTGTGTGTGTGTGTGTGTGTGTGTGCGCGCGCGTGCGCGTGTGTGTGTGCATGCATAAGTATGCATGCATGTGCATGTGTGTGATTTTCTAAATAAAATTATTTGCACTGCACATAACAATCTTGACCACTTATTAAAACAAATCGAGACTTTGATGGCCATAAAAAAAACTAATGTGATTATCACTGGTATAAACATGATTAGAACTATGATGAATATAAAACCCAACATCACAACAGTCATCAAATTTATCATTATTAACATTATCTAACTCATTACTGTCATCAACATCATCACCATGAAAGAGAAAAACACAGTATCATCATCACACTATCATACTAACGAAAAAATAAATATCCTCAGAAACATTGTCATTACCATCATCATCATACCCATCATCATCATCATAACCACCAATAACAACATAATCAGCAACATTATTAACATCATCATTATTACCATACCCAACAACATCATAAAGAGCTTTATCACTTTTATCAAAATTGTCAATGTCATCATCATCACCATCCTCAACATCATAGCCATCAAGAACTTGATTAATGATATTGTAACCATTAACGTCATCATCATCACCATCGTCCTCACCTCGTTTCTCCACCTCCTGTATGCAGGTGGTGACAATGGTGGGCACTGTCTTGCCCTCTCTCTTGGCACAGGCGGAAATTTTGACGCCAAAAACAGCCTGGTGGTTATGTTTGGACGGCGTTCTCCTCATCGTCTGCTCTGCGGCCGTGTAGCGTACCGACAGCACCAGGGAATACTGTGCATACAACAGTTTTGACAACAACGTGGCTGGCTGTAAGCAAAACTTGTGTAAGAGTTTGCATGTGTAGAAAAAATGGTGCATGTGCATGCGTGTACGTGTGTGTGTGCATGTGAGTGGTTTTATGTGTGTTATTCTGCATGTGAAAGTCTCTGTGAGTGTACCAGAGTACACATGAACACAGACTGGCATGTGAGGATGTTTTGTACACCAGTAAACTATGCAGACATCATGTGCAAAGAAAAGGTGAAAAAAAAAAAGAAAAGAAAAGACAGTTATGAAATAGACGATACATCAGGCACAAAAATTTGCCCGATATTGTACAAAGTATGACAATCTTCTGTATTCCACTAATCACTTTGCGAAACATTTTCTTAAGTTATCCTGAACACTGTCAGATTTCTTACCTCGTTCATTACCACTGTCTTCTCCTGGAATGAGCTCTTCAGCCAATGTTTGCTCATCTGCAACATGAACAACAACAAATCACACCATGGTTATAGAAATTGTGTCTAAATCAGTGCTGCTGCAATCTGACTCTGTTTCATGCAGAATCTCACTATAAGTGCTTCAGGGTCAAACAGTATGACCATTCTGTATTTTGCATTGAGAAAAAGATCAACATAAAATTTGCATCTATCATTTTTACCTCAATCTTTTTTGGAGTGGAAATTTTCTTGCTTTTTTATTTTATTTATTTCTTACCATTTACTATTTCTTACCTCACTTTTCTCTCTGTTTAAAACAAATTACACACCCCTGAACTGCAGTTACACACACACATTTGTCCATACACATACCCCTTATGCTTGCTTATGCAGATAGTGACTTATTTGCATGTGTGTATACATATACATGTGTGTGCATGTACATGTATACTGCATGCGCTTGCATGCACAAACACTCTCCATCAACACACACACACACACCATACACACACACACACACACACACACACACACACACA
>JADBJO010003810.1:57500-82500 GCA_016801955.1 Conus betulinus
GGATAGTAGTGAGTTCATGCCACATCAGAGGCATTCATTTACCAGATTTCTCAGCCCTGGCCTCCACCTACCCACAGCTGAATGTCATATGCACTTGACTGGTAAGTTTGGAACCACACAGACAAGTTTCATTGATGTAATGGGTAGCATCCCTGACAGTGTTCCTGAGATTTCCTGACCAACACTGCAGGTGTCTGCAACCATCAGGCCTGGACGTGAGAATACTAGGAATGAAAGTACAAAGTCATACCAGCCGCCGTGGCGAAGTGGTTAGCGTCGCGGACTCCCGGCTGGGAGGTCGTGGGTTCGAATCCATCAGAAGTCATGTGGGTTTTTCTGCCCCGACAGGCTCCTACCCAGAGTTGAGTTTTGCTGCAGGCTCAGTTGGGTTTCATCCCCTAATGGATGCGTTTCTGAGAGTGTTGCTCAAATTTCCTGACCAACACTGCAGGTGTCTGTATCTCTCGGGCCTGGTTGACGCCGGGATATATTATGAAAGGAAGCGTAGAGTACAGCCCTGTCATGTAGTCTCAGACCGAAATGGAAATCCATAGCATCATCTTAATCATCCTCATTGTCATCGATCAGCATAAAAAAAAGTCTCAAATTCTGTGGCCCTTCATGCCCTGCTCTCATGGTGACCTCAATTTCGACATCCTCTCCATGTCTGTGGCCTTGGTTTGGTTCCGTCCGGGTCACTGGTATCGGCGAGTCCATGGGGGCTGTCGTTGGACGGACGTGGTGGTGGCGCCCTCCGGAGGGAGAGCTCACTCACGCCGGCTCCGCGACTAAGCAATTATTGTCGTCAGTAAGGGGCTTAGTAGGTGGTGTCCTGTGTATGTTAGATCAGAACAGGTGCCACTGAATACCACTGAAGTGACTCGGCAGCAGTGCAGTGTCTCCTCTCGGTGGGTTGCCTCTTGACGACTTGACATTGACTGTTCCCTGTGGATTGCCAGTGCCGGGGCTGTGGCGGGGCCGACCGGGCTGTGGCTGTGGACGGGGTGAGTCGGAATGAGCGGCGTGGGTGCACTGCCTCTGAGGTGGCGTAGAGGTTGGGACAGCAGCACAAAAAAAAAAAAAAAAAAGAAAGTACAAAGTCCTATCATTTACCCGAAGACCACAGTGGAACTCCATAGCATCATTTTGATCGTCTGCATCCTAACTGATCATCATAAACACACATTTTGAAAACAAACAAACAAAAAAAATAACAATTCCCAAGCCACCATGACCAAAGTCGACATTCTCCCCAAAGCAAAGATGTCTCTTACTTCTCCTCCTCAGGGCTGTGAGAACCTCCCTCCATTCCTCTCGCTCGTAGTCCGTCGTCATCAGGAGGGTGTGTGGCTTTGACCGAGTCGCACCACACCTTGAATGGCAGCTTGGGGGATGACAGAATCAGGTCCCTTTCCTGATGCACAAACGTACGTATCCTCACCAGTGTGATCATGGTTGATATCATTATCATCACTGTCACTGTCATTAGAGCATGACTGCAAGTGTGAACACATGCACGCATGTGTGTGTGTGAGGATGAACTGATGGGGGGGTGGGGGTGGGGGGGGGGGGGGCAGAGGGATGGGGAATGTGTGAGGATGTGGGTTTGGGAGCAGAAGCAGGGAGAAAGGGGGAGGGGATGGAAAGAGAAGGAGGGGGGAGGAGAAGGGCGGGGATAGGGGAGGGGGAAGGGTAAGAGCATTTTACCTATGGGCCTCTGAATAATGGTCTGCTCCACAGCTATCACACACTAACAGGTTTATCCAGTAAGTGGGTGATTCAATATGCTGGTAAACTGCTAAGTCTTCCTAAGTGCGAGTGATTCAGTATGCTGGTAAACTGCTGAGTCATCTTAACTACGGGTGATTCAGTATGCTGATAAAACTGCTAAGTCTTCTTAACTACGGGCAATTCAGTATGCTGGTAAACTGCTAATTTTTTAACTACGCATGATTCAATATGCTGGTAAACCGCTAATTCTTAACTACGATTAATTCATATGCTGGTGGTAAACTGCTAATTCTTAACTACAGGCAATTCAGTATGCTGGTAAACTGCTAAGTCTTCTTAACTATGGGCAATTCAGTACGCTGGTAAACTGCTAAGTCTTCTTAACTATGGGCAATTCAGTATGCTGGTTAACTGCTAATTCTTAACTATGGGCAATTCAATATGCTGGTAAACTGCTAATTCTTCTTAACTACGGGCGATTCGTATGGTGGTAAACTGCTAATTCTTAACTACAGGCAATTCAGTATGCTGGTAAACTGCTAAGTCTTCTTAACTATGGGCAATTCAGTATGGTGGTAAACTGCTAAGTCTTCTTAACTATGGGCAATTCAGTAGTATGCTGGTTAACTGCTAAGTATTCAGTATGCTGGTAAACTGATAAGTCATCTCAACTGGAGGTGATTCAACATCCTGGTAAACTGCTATAACTTTTTAACTACAGCCTTTCAATAGTAGTCTCCACACACACACACACGTGTGTGCTCAAACACACACACACACACACACACACACACACACACACATGCGTATGCAAACCATCATGCGTATGTAAACCATCGTGCCACTCACCTTTGATCTTCTTTTTCAGCTTCTCAATGTGTCTGGAAGAAGCAATCCCGGAGATGCCGCTCCAGTGTTTCTGCCGGGAAAAGAAAAAGAAACAACCAACGTTTTTTTTTTATTTTCGCTCCATTTAGATCCACTACTCATACAATAACATTCAGAGCTGAAAGGAGACGATCTGAAAAGAAGTCTCTGGGTTTGTCATTCTGCTGTTGTTTTAGCTCTGAAGGGTAGAAGCTTCTCCTGAAACTGTCTTCATTAAAGTCTCCTGCAGCATCATGTTCCAGCTCACAAAGAGGTATAGTGCTGTCTTTAGGGGGGGGGGGGGGCCGGAATAGCTCAGTTGGCAGAGCGCCGGGCTCCTGATCCTGGGGTTGCGGGTTCGAATTTTGGTACAGGGGGATTTTTTCCCTCAGAGTTAACACTGGTTCTGACTCCACTCCCCATGCAGTCTTCGAATGAGACTAGAAAACGGAGGTTCCGTGTGTGAACGCACGCACATCTTGCACACACACGTCAAATCCCATCACCAACTTTCGGAAGAGAGGAAGGCCAGTCTGGCCGTTGGTATGGATGACACGTTACACATAGCATACACCTTCCCTGAAGATGGAGTATGGCTGCTTTAATGGCAGGATAAAAAAAAAAAAACGGTCATACACACAAAACTTCACTGCCTGTCCACAGGCAGGAATATCAGCTGCGTACGCAGAAAGAAAGAAAGAAAGAACTGTCTTTAGCCCTGTCTATGCAGGTGCACTTTCTGCACACATTGGAGGAAGGTGGGATGTTAGGGCAGGTACATGGGGTCTAGATGCCCTCCTCCAACCTCCACCCCACCCCTGGATCTCCTACCCTCTATCCAACAACCCCCCCCCCCCCCCCCCCACCATCCTTATACTCCACTCCACTCTGAAAAATCCAAACATGCTCACAATGTTTCAAACTACACCCAGCAAAAAAAATAATAAATAAAAAGCATATCAATTTAAAAAAAAAAAAAAAAAAAAAAGATGGCACATCAGACACTTGACAGATTAATTCCAGTGTCAATGTCTGTGAGTAGTCCATTTTGAAGATCTTCAGGCACAACATCAACAAAACCTCTAAAAAGGAAAATAAACAGTAAAAGATTAACAAGTTTTTTAAAAAAGGGACAAACAAAAAAAACAGTACACACTTTTATCTGGGCAGGGAACAACTAGGCTTGTAGGGTTTGCGTACGTTTTCTCAAGCACTGATTTCATGTCAGCAACTTGTCTATAAACCAAACTGGGAACCATTCTGGATTTTTGTGCCCCTTTTTTGGAGGGCTGATCTTCTTGTTTGTGATTTCATGTAGTGGAAATATTCTGAGAAATGTTTTGGTGTTTTAAGTCTTTTTTGTTATCGTTCTTGTTAAAGTTTCTTCTTCTTCTTTTTGCTGTTAATAACACAATGACAATGATATTATTACACTTCTTATTGTGTTTTTTTTTTTTTTTTTTTTTTTTTTTTTTTTTTGTATCTGCTGCAATTATTGTTGTTGATACTGTCGTTGTACTCACATCTTTGTTCTCTTCTTTTTGGTTTCCTGTTTCAGTTCTGCCTTCAAACTGCGCAGTTTCTTTTTCAAGTCGTCAATATCATCTTTCTTGGAGAACTTCATGTCATCTGAAATGCACACACGCTATTGTTGTCATAATCATCATCACCACCCATCATCATCATGATCACTATCACTACCATCTCATCTCCCCACAGATAGTCATCTTTCAATGGAAATGTTTCCTGTTTGGAAACTGGAGGACATTTCTCCTATGCCCAGATGTATGTATGTATGTATGTATGCATAGACAGATTGTTAATCAGGCAGATAGATAGACAGAGAGGTAGGCATAGATAGACAGATGACAAACAGACAGGTAGATAGATACACAGATAGACAGACAGATGGATTAATGCATATCTATATAGATCAATAGACATGACAGACAAACAGAGAGAGAGGTGGTTGGATGGATGGATGGATGGATGGAGATAGATAGATAGCTGCAAAGATAGATAGATAAACTGGTAGATAAAAAGATTAAGAGATAGATAGATAGATAGACAGATAGACAGATAGATAGATAGACAGACAGATAGATAGACAGATAAACAGACAGACAGATAGATAGACAGACAGATAGATGGACAAATAGACACAGATAATAGAAAGACAGACAAATAGATAGATGGACAGATAGATCAATAGACAGACAGAGATAAATAGATAACATATAGATATACAGACAGGTAGATAGATTGACAGACTGACAGAATGACAGCTGGGCAGACAGACAGGCAGGCAGATATAGAGAGAGAGAGACAGACAGACAGACAGATATGCGAATGCATTAAGATAGACAGATCTGCTACTGTTTCTTCCCTTTTGTATGTGAGCGTCTACTTAAAATAAAACGTATAAATCTAAACACTGTATTGCCTTTTCAAGTAGTCGGTCATAAATGAAATATAACCACTCCACATCTGCTGTACAGAAATAGGGGTACAACTTCTTGAACAATGGGATGGGGGAAAAAAAAACATGTATAAAAGCCCACTCATCACAAATGGGTCAGTATGGTTGAAGGGAGGTCAAAGTCCTCCCCCTCCTCAACCCCTTTCATGAATGTTGTTTTTCTCACTGGATCTGAGCTATAATCTAAATCACACCATTTCTTACAAGTTTGTGGCTATCAATACATGTATTAAACCTTATTTGTTTTTCATCAATTTCTGTGGCATTATTTCTGGAGAAATTTATGAAATTGTCCAAAAAAAAATGCTTTCAAAATACAAAAGGAAGTGGAGAAAAAAAAATCCTGGATCTGCTCTTAGAACTGGATTTACACCAAAATTTAATGGGGTTTATTCTTGGGCAACACTCCTTGTCACCAAGTGTCGTAAAACTGTGTTTCATAGTTTCTGAGTGATCTGCTCATTGGCAGATGCTGACGCATTCATCACCTCCTGGTGGAGGAAACAGCAGTGCATAAAGGAAAGTGTGGCCACATACACGACAGCTCATCAACTCACCTTCATAGCCACGCTTGGTGACCAGACTGAGAGCACTCATAGGGATGAACCACTTGCAATCAAATGTCACCTTGCCCCCTCTGAAAACACACAAACACACACACACACACATTCATATTGATTTCTCTCATTCTTTTTCCGCCCTTCCCTTTCTCCACTCCCTTTATTCTTTTCTAACCTTCTTTCCTTCTCTCTCTCACTGTTTTTCTCTTTTTTTTTCTTTCTCGCATGTGCATACACTATGCTACTGCTACCACTACTACTACTTCTCTCTCTCTCTTGAACAAACAAGCAAACACACACACATGCACACGCACACACATGCATGCATGCACACACACACACACACACACATACACGCACACACACGCACGCATGCACGCACGCACGCACGCACGCACACACACACACACACACACACACACACCTGTGATGATCCATCTTGGTGCAGACCAGGAGATCAGAGAACAGAAAGATGAAGCGAAGTTTGCGCCAGCCGCTGACCAACTCCACCACAAAACTGCTCTTCACCAGCGTCCGTTTTTCCTCCACCTGAAAAAGACATAGGATCAATATAGCTCCAACATACCATCACAAAGACATGGAGAAATCTTGTTTGTCTGGCTACACAGTGGAACTGCTCTGCTTCAACCTTGAAGGTGTCATTAATTACCCACTCTTTGCTGATAGGGATCTTCACTAGGTGGAAGACTGACCCACATTTTCAAAAAAACAACAATGCTCAAAACTGATCAAAATGTGACAGTTAGGTCAAGGCTCTTGACTCCTTCCGGACAATTTTTTTTAGATAACTCGTAATAAGATCGCCACCACACTAGCCAAATTACAAGATAACTTGTGATACAGACTGCGATTGAAATCCTTCCACAAGATCTACATCACGATCACATGAAGCAGAAAAACAAAACCAGTCAAAAAGACTGTTAGCTGGAAGTCAGGGGCTCAGGTAAGTAGAACACTGGGCTGTGTAGACACTGCTGCTGTCTCTGCTGCTGTGTCTTTTTTTTTTTCTACAATTCAGAAAAGAGGTTGTTGTAGATTATGGATAGGTTGCTAGTCTGAATAGGGTAGGGTTAGAAATAACGTCTCTGTGTACAAGAAATACTCCCATCACAGAATTTTTGGTCACTGTGGCGAGGAAGTCTTTGTCTTTAATGCAGATTCCAAACAAAACAAATCAACTTTATTATCCTGAAATAGCAATTATAAAAGTGGTCATAAATATAGCCATTATAAGCATACTACAAAATGGGAAAAGAGAAAAGCCCTATGGCAAGCAACATGTATGCTAAATTCACATGATATGCATTGAAGTGAGACTAATCTAAGAACAGTACACATTAGTTATCTAAATAAATCCTTACAAACACTTACAAGCACAGATGCTTGCTCTCTCTCTCTCTCCACACCCACCCCTTTGCTCAAACACACACACACACACACACACACACACACACACACACACACACACACACACACACACGTACACACTCACACAGGTATTCAAACAAAACAAAGCACATGGAAGGTGCCTGCAGACACATTTGGGTGAAACAAGTACATGCACGCACACACACAATTCCATCACCTTCCATTCACACATTCTCTCTCTCTCTCTCTCTCTCTCTCTCTCTCTCTCTCTCTCTCTCTCTTCCCTGTCCTCCATGTAATAAATGATCATCTGTGACTACAGTTTGGGCCGCAGTTCATCATCATCACCTTGTTGGGCTCAACAGCTGTTCCAAAGTTCTCCAGATTCATCTGAGAGAGACTGAGCGCCTTCTGCAGCATCTCATAGTCTGCGTGGTCTTCGGGGGTGTGCTTGATCAGGTCCTGTGGATGAGAAGAGAAAAGTGTGCTGGAAGTGACCGTGCTTACACACTTCATGTACTGCATCCCACCATCATCACGTCTCGGTTTTCACACTTGAACTGTCCCTTGTTCCTTCCTCTCTCCACCCTCCGTCTGTCTGTTTGCCTGTACTTCATTACATTTCTGTACATGTGTGGCCATCTTGCTTTCATTCTATTCTTGCGTGTTCTCCCTCCTTGTTTCACAATGCAGTGCTCTCCCTTTCCTTTTTAAGTTTCCTTCTGTTTTCATTATTGCATAAACAGTTTCAAGCATTTTCAGTGCTTGCAGATGTTTTGTCCATAAAATGTCTATATTTCTGTGTACTTTGAGGGTGTGGATCACTGCCTGCAAAATTAAGGAGTCTCATTCAACACCTGATCAGCATTTTTAGTGACCACGCAGGTCACCGTCAGGCACCTGCTACTTCAGACTTCACACCAACCTCTGTCCTGTGTTCAGTCTGCATCTGTCGTCCCTGATGGATGCGGGATGTGGCCACGTCATTTAGTGGATTTAAAAACAGGTCACATACGTGAAATTCTCACCAATGTTAAAACCTCACAGTTCTTGCCAAGAAATAAAAAGAAAAAATATGAAGAAGAAGAGGAAGAAGCAGTTCCATTTGCTCACTCATTTAACTCCATCCTGCACACACTGAACATCTTGTGGGTTAGCAGGTGTCATGGAGCTTATATGGATATGAAACTGAAAGTTAAAGGTGGAGGGGTAGGGAAGTGGGAGGTGGGGGGGGAGGGGGGAGCCCATGATTGAGGATTAGATACATCACCACAGGTGGGTGACAGGGTGGCAGGTGAGCCCATGACTGAGGATTAGATAGATCACCAAAGGGTGTGACACAGGGTGGCAGGTGAGGCCAAGAGCAGGATGGGGGGGGGGGGGGTGGTGACAGCAGGGGGGGGGGGGGGGTGGGGGGGGGGGGGGGAGGGGGGGGGGGGGGGGGGGGGGGGGGGGGGGGGGGGCGCTGAAATAAACTGAAATCAAACAACCACAGAACTATGCAAACAAAACAAAAGAAAAAAAAAACAAACAAACAAAACAAAATCATGTAAAAAAAAAAAAAAAAAAAAAAAACTCATTCACATGAATATGTTTACAGTCTCCGATTGCAGAGAAAAAAAATTCTTCTTTTCATTTGTTTGTTTATCTTTAAATCACATACAATGTTTATTTTCAAATCACACACCTATGAAGCTTCTTCCCTGAAGACTGAGCACAAAAACAGCTATGACATGCATTAGACATATAACACCTCCTGTCAACACATATCTTCACCCTTGCATATAATTCATACATGATAACACAGACACATCTGCAAAAAAAAGCCTCTCTTCCACCCCACCTGCACCAACAATCCCAGATGCGGAAAACACCACCACTGACAGATCTTGTAATGCTGTGTTATCTGACACCAACTGTTAACTGAAATAACCTAGCTTTCACTTGATGAGACTAAGATTAAACAACAAAAACCGTGTGAACAAAGACAGAGATGAAGTTTACTTACAAACAGCACCAGCGAGTTCCTCTGCATTCTCTGAACTGGCTTGAACAGCGCCCCTGGTTACAGAAAGAAGTGATGCCTAGGGTCATTGCTGACAAAAATATTGTTGAGAAAAATGAAATGTCGATAGCGTGGGTTGTGGTTTGTTCAGTGTGTGCCCCTTTTTGTTGTAAGTTTATAATGTGTGCCCCTTCTTGGTGTAAGTTTAATTTGTGCCCCTTTCTTGTTGCAAGTTTAATTTGTGCCCCTTTCTTCTTGTCAGTTTAATTTGCACCTCTTCTTGTCGCGAGTTTAATTTGTGCCCCTTCTTGTTGTAAGTTTAATTCATGCTTCTTCCTGTGTTAGTTTAATCTGTGCTCCTTCTTGTTGTTAGTTAATTTGTGCCCCTTCTTGTTGTCAGTTTAATTTGTGCCCCTTCTTGTCGTGAGTTTAATTTGTGCCCCTTCTTGTTGTAAGTTTGATTCATGCTCCTTCCTGTTGTTAGTTTAATTTGTGCCCCTTCTTGTTAGTTTAATTTGTGCCCCTGTTTGTAAGTTTAATTTGTGCCCCTGTTGTAAGTTTAATTTGTGCACCTTCTCGATGTAAGTTTAACTTGTGCCCCTTCTTGTTGTAAGAATAAGTTGTGCCCCTAGTTGTTGTAAGTTGTGCCCCTTCTTGTTGTAAGTTTAATTCATGCTCCTTCCTGTTGTTAGTTTAATCTGTGCTCCTTCTTGTTGTCAGTTTAATTTGTGCCCCTTCTTGTTGTTAGTTGTGCCCCTTCTTGTTGTAAGTTGTGCCCCTTCTTGTTGTAAGAATAAGTTGTGCCCCTTCTTGTTGTAAGTTGTGCCCCTTCTTGTTGTAAGAATAAGTTGTGCCCCTTCTTGTTGTAAGTTGTGCCCCTTCTTGTTGTAAGAATAAGTTGTGCCCCTTCTTGTTGTAAGAATAAGTTGTGCCCCTTCTTGTTGTAAGTTTACTTTGTGCCCCTTCTTGTTGTAAGTTTACTTTGTGCCCCTTCTTGTTGTTAGTTCAATAATTGTCCCCCTTTTCCTCCCTCTCCTCTCCATCCTCCCTGTCCCTTCCCTTTACCCCTCCCCCGATCCCCACTTCCCCCTCCATCCATCCCTCACGCCCACTCCTCTTACTCCTGTTCTCTCTCTTTATTCCCTCGTTCCCTTTTACCTTCTCCTGCCCTTCCTCATTTTTTTTTTTCTTCTCCCCCATACCCTCACTCTCTCATCCCCTCTCTCTAACTCTCTGTCTCTCTCTTTAAACCCAACACTTAGAGATGGAAACACATACAAGGCCATCTAACTTAAATGAATAGGCATAAAACAGAAACACACACACACACACACACACACACACACACACACTCACTCACACTCACGCACACAGACACACACACACACACACACACACACACACACACACACTCTCTCTCTCTCTCTCTCTCTCTCTCTCTCTCTCTCTCTCTCTCTCTCTCTCTCTCTCTCACTAACTCACTCTCACAAACAACTTCATACATTCTGGTCTAAATAAAACAAAACCTACATTCATCGTAGTGTTGAATCATGCCGCTTTTTTCTTGTGAAAGAAAGAAAGAAATGAAAAGTTGGACAGATGACATACAATGACTGATGATGATCAGAAAGAAATGAAAAATTGGACAGATGACAGACAAAGACTGATGACGATCAATGTCGTCTCACCTTCAAGGCTGGGCTTCTCTCTTTGTCCCAAGGCTGATGTCATGACGATTTGCTGCAATACATATGAATAACTTAATGATGTCACAACACACACACACACACACACACACACACACACACACACACACACGCACGCACACACACACACACACACACACACACACACACACACACACACAAGCAGGTGAGCTCAGGCATGCATGCACTCACAAACATACAATATAATAGACACATATACAAATATCTCTCTCTCTCACACACACACACACACACACACACAAACACACACACACACACACACACAGAGAAGAGAAACACTAATCTACAAACTAACGTAATCACCATCTCTGTTCAGTCATCTTTCCTCCTTCGCCCCCCCCCTCTCTCTCTCTATCTTTCTCTCTCTCTCTCTCTCTCTCTCTCTCTCTCTCTCTCTCTCTCTCTCTCTCTCTCTCTCCACAGTCCTCTGTCTGTCTATCTGACCCTCCCTCTCTCTCTCCACAATCCTCTGTCTGTCTGTCTGTCTGTCTGTCTGTCTGTCTGTCTGTCTGTCTGTCTGTCTCTCTCTCTCTCTCTCTCTCTCTCTCACCTGCGCCAGTTCCTGAAACCGGTGACTCTCCTGACAACACCTGTGGATTGTGGCCACGGCTGACTGATAATTCTCTGCATACTTCTCTGACTCCGGAAACATAACCACCTGGGGACCAAAGGCAGAAACATTCTATCAGGTGGGTTATTTTTTCAGTCAATTGAAATACATCAGCGAATTGAAATACATCTCTTCTCCAGTGCATTTTCTGCAACATGCATAGAAAAAGAAATTCACTGACAACAGAAATGCTTAAAGAAAATTCAAGAACATACACATGGGGGTGGGGGGGGAGGGGTGCGGGGGGAGGAACATACATGAAACATTGGTTAAAAAAACACATACATGGAACATGGATAAAGGAACATATATGGAACATGGATAAAGGAACATACATGGAACATGGATAAAGGAACATACATACATGGATAAAGGAACATACATGGATAAAGGAATATACATGGAACATGGATAGTGGAAGCATCGATAAAAGAGCACACAAGGAGCTCGAGTTTACGAATTGATATGGAACATGGATAAAGAAACATACATGTAACACATTATAAGCATTAGCTTCTTGTTGTTCAAATTTTCACATTTATTGTGAAACTATGTGATTGTATCATACAAAACAAAAAAGGAAGTTAAACTCCATGTTGTGGTGTGCTCGTTCATTCGCAGAGCTATGTTTCTGTCAACATATACGGACAAGGCATGACACCAATACGATAAACATGCGTAGCATTATCGGTTCCTCTTCAAAAACGAAAAACCAGCCCAGAGGGACGATGAGGAAGTAAAATGACTGACTGTCAGCAGAGCTGGTGATGTTGTTTCTCATGCATGACTGTCAACTCAATCTAAACTTCTTTCCTGCTAGATCTATGTCAGTTCCTCTCAGACCTCTTCTTTCTTCCAGCTATCAGCTCCATCTCAGACTTTTTTTTTTTTTTCATTTTCTATTTTTATTCTTTTTCTTGTTTGTTGTTTTTTGTTTTCTGTTTTGTTTCAGTGACACTACACCCACGCCACTCCTTCCTGCTCCAGACACACAGCCCGCAGCAGCACAGTGCCACACTACACCCACGCCACTCCTTCCTGCTTCAGACACACAGCCCAGCACAGTGACACTACACCCCACGCCACTCCTTCCTGCTCCACACACACAGCCCCGCACAGTGACACTACACCCCACGCCACTCCTTCCTGCTTCTGCTCCACACACACAGCCCAGCACAGTGACACTACACCCCACGCCACTCCTTCCTGCTCCAGACACACACAGCCCACGCACTACACAGCCACTCCTTCCAGCACAGTGCACACTACACTACCACACCGCCACTCCTTCCTGCTCCACACACACAGCCCAGCACAGTGACACTACACCCCACGCCACTCCTTCCTGCTCCAGACACACAGCCCAGCACTGGCTGTCCCCCGGGAACAAAAGACCAGAAGTTGTTATGAGACAACCCAACACAGCAGCAGACACCGCAAAGCTGCCTTCATCATTTCAGTGGTGTACAGCGGTACCTGTTGCGATCCAACACACACAGGACACCACTACTAAGGCTCCCCACAGATGACAGTTTTGCTTCCTTGTGGAACCAACGTTCCCTATGATTTGTGGTTGCCAATGGCTGTGGCATGAACAAACCAGGGTTGCGGAGAGGAAAGAGCAGGGTTGCGGAGAGGAAATGCAAACTGAGGTTACCACATGAACAGGGTATGGAAGACCAAAGATTTGCAGACCTTTTTTGTAGTTGTTCGTAGGGGGTTTAGCAGATGGTATCCTTTATATGTTGCATCACAGAAGCTACCACTGAATACCGCTGCCATGATCAGACAACCACCACTCAATACCGCTGCCATGATCAGGCATGATCAACCACCACTCAATACCGCTGCCATGATCAGACAACCACCACTCAATACCGCTGCCACGATCAGGCAACCACCACTGAATACCGCTGCCATGATCAGACAACCACCACTCAATACCGCTGCCACGATCAGGCAAGCAGTGCAGTGTCTCCTCTGGTGGGTTGCCTCATGACAGTTTGACACCAACTTTCTCTGTGGGCTGCGTGCGCTGGAGCCACAGCAGAACAAGCCAGGCTGTGGATGAGGGGCTGGAGCCATGGCAGAACAAGCCAGCCTGTGGATGAGGGGCTGGAGCCATGGCACAACAAGCCAGCCTGTGGATGAGGGGCTGGAGCCATGGCACAACAAGCCAGCCTGTGGATGAGGGGCTGGAGCCATGGCACAACAAGCCAGCCTGTGGATGAGGGGCTGGAGCCACGGCAGAACAAGCCAGGCTGTGGATGAGGGGCTGGAGCCACAGCAGAACAAGCCAGGCTGTGTGAGGATGAGGGGCTGGAGCCATGGCAGAACAAGCCAGACTGTGTGAGGATGAGGGGCTGGAGCCATGGCAGAACAAGCCAGGCTGTGGTGTGGATGAGGGGGCTGGAGCCATGGCAGAACAAGCCAGGCTGTGTGAGGATGAGGGGCTGGAGCCATGGCAGAACAAGCCAGGCTGTGGTGTGGATGAGGGGCTGGAGCCATGGCAGAACAAGCCAGACTGTGTGAGGATGAGGGGCTGGAGCCATGGCAGAACAAGCCAGGCTGTGTGAGGGTGAGGGGCTGGAGCCATGGCAGAACAAGCCAGGCTGAGGTGTGGATGAGGGGCTGGGAGCCATGGCTGAACAAGCCAGGCTGTGGTGTGGATGAGGGGCTGGAGTCATTGACAGGGGTGCACGAAGGTGGCACAGAAGATGACACAGAAAATGAAAAAATGCTACATGTAGACTTTCCACTCAATTGTTGACAAACAGTCACAGACAAAAGACAAAAAAAGTTAACGTTTGCCAGCCGTGGTTAGCATTGTGAGCTGTGGGTTGGGAGTTTGTGGGTTTGGGTTTTATCACGTCCATTCATTTGTGATTATTTTCATCCCCAGTTGTCTTCTGCCCAAAGGTGAGAGCACAGTGATCTCCAATGGTGTGGCTGTGTTCGGGGTTGCTGGGGATGAACAGAGAGGGAATATTGCCACTGAGGGACATGGATGAAGAGACAACACAACAACAACTACAACAATAACTACAACAACAACACACCACCACCAACAACAACACCAACAACACCAGAAAGGAAAAAAGAACACTGAACTTTGCTAATATCTAATACACAAAGGTACATACTCTCCTGGCCTTGTTTAAATTTCACCCAATAATGTATTCTGGATTAAAAACAAAAACCCTTCTCATTGACAGAAGTCAGCAAACAAGAAGCTGGGTTTGATTTACTCCACTGGCACCCAGACTTTCTCTGGATCACACTCAAGGAGTGGTGCTGTGCACCAGTGATTCCACACATGCAAATCAGTCATTATATCCCAAGACAAAAGATCATAGAGATACCATGACAGCCACTTGATCAATGGTGTTGTTGTAGCTACTGTCTTGACATCACTTCCAGTGGCACGTGAGGAATGTGACAACCCGCCGGCATACTGATCATACTCCAGTTTCCATCAGCTACCAAACGCTAACATAGTCAGCAGGACATTTAAAACATGTGTCTGATCTGTTGCATGCATTTCCATTACAGGAGTTGAACCACTTGTTAGCCTGGAAAAATGATACTCTACATTTCACATAGCAGTTGCAGCCAGGGTTCAAGTCTACAACTCCGGGTGCAGAGTCAACATTCTAACTATTCCGAGATCAGACCATGGTGAACGACAGCTACAGGGATGCGAGAGTGCCCTGAGAAAATTAGTGTACTATGGCCAGGATACATGAGACAGACTGTTCAAAGCTGGCCATTTAAAATGAAGCTTAAAAAAAAAGTCATGGAATACACCACATATGAACTGCTATGTCTTCACACTCCATGCAGCCAGTATTGATGTCCACGCAAAGCAGAAGCAGGGTTTTTGTTGGCATGCTGTTAATTTTTGTCTCCTTTTTTTATATGAAAAGTGCATTTGCATCTTTCTGCATGGTTTTACATCTTTGCAACCACATCAGCACAAGACTCACCACACTTGCTGGAGCAATTACATATGTAACACATTAAAACAAAGCTGGAAACATTCATGCATTTTGAAGAAACTTGTTTCAAAATCTGAAAGATCATAAAACAGAAGGAAAATTTTAAGACAGAGTACATAGTAGCAAGACACTGTCATTAAAAGTCAGTCTTAAAAATGACTCGTTGTTATGTAATGTTGACGTATGGGGGAAAAGTCCACAGTTCATTTATGGCAGATCCACTGCGGTCTGTCATGCCCTGTTTTTCCCAGTCTTCCTAAGTGTACTGAGCAGCAGAACCGTGAAACTTTCCACCCAGTGATCGTCTTGTCTAATCTGATCTGCACATTGAGGACTGAATCAAAGGAGCCCCTCACCAGCCATTTGAAGATGTCCCCCACTTTTCTGCTCTGAGGACCAGTTGTCCACCCGCCCCTGCAGACTCTCCACAAACTCCTTGTGGATCTCCTGCAGCTTCTGCAGGTTGCTGAAGATGAGCTTGATGTCCTCTTCGCAGATCACGGGCTGAGAGGTCCGGCAGGAGCCTTCCAGGGTTCTTTTGTACTGCACACCACACAGAACATGGACACAGGTAAGGTGATATATTTCCTACCTGCTTTCAGTTTGTGTTGGATATATTCACAAGCCAGAATTTATCAAAATGCCTAAACTGTGTTTGGAAATGTGCTAAATGCCCAAATTAACATCTTGTCAACCATTGCCTTTAAAAAAGAATACCATTTACTGGTTAGAGTGTATGCAATAGTCAGAGTGTAAGTAGTTCTGAGAGGATTTTTCATCACATCAGCTATGAGCACTTGAGAATATGTTGTGCACACATGGACTCTGCAGAAGAGTCATGGCACAGTTACACAGCGAGATGCCTGAGTTATATGTTAACGACTGGCTGTTAAAGACGTGGAGTCCATGCAACTGTGTGAGTCATGGTAGAGCTGTGTGCAGAGTCCTCAGACTGCATCCTGTCACTAGTGTTAGCCATCATCGTTCAGGACATGGCGTTCACAAACCAGTCTGCACACGACCTACAGCCCTTGAGGCATTAACAGTTGTATAACCCGGTAGTCCTGCATCTGCCATGGTTTTGTGTGGGCAGAGATTCAGGCACATGCACTTATATGGTCTGAGGCAGATGGACTGTTGTACAAAATCAGCGTCAGAGAAATAGAGGGAAAAGTGAGACAGACAGACAGACAGACAGACAGACGGACAGACAGACAGACAGAGAGTTTCAGTGATTGAGGGACACTAAAATACAAGAGAGAGAGAGATAGAGATATATTACAATGATACAGAACTCACACACACACACACACACACACACACACACACACACACACACACACACACACACACACACACACACACGCACGCACGCAGCGCGCGCGCACGCACGCATGCACGCGCACGCACGCATGCACGCGCGCACACACACACACACACACACACACACACACACCTGTTTGTTTCTTACAGTTCCAATCTTTCTCATATTAAACTCAAAGTACAAATTTTCTATTTTCTTTCCCCCTCACACAAATTTGTCTTAAAATCTACAGCTGTTTTTCTTGATTAATAGTTCTCTTTCTGTCTCTCTTAACCTGTCAACTCCACCTTCTCTCTCTCTCTCTCTCTCTCTCTCTCTCTCTCTCTCAGTCTCTCTCTGTTTCCTCTCTACCATTCCCTTTCTTTCAATTTCTCTCTCTCTTTGACCCTTACGAATCATTAAATACAGTCGTTCATAGCATATCTCTCTCCCCCTCTCTCTCTCTTTCTAACTCTTCCTTTCACTCTATTTCCCTCTCTGTTTGACCACTATGAATCAAAATATGAAACTGTTCATAACATCTCTCTCTCTCTCTCTCTCTCTCTCTCTCTCTCTCTCTCTCTCTCTCTCTCTCTCTCTCTTGATATTCAGGCTTATGGTGCCTGGAATAGTAGCATTGTTTTTAACTCATACTTGTGGGTGGGTTTACTTTTTACGTTATTTGCTTTTTGCTTTGCACCCCTCAAGTCATCAAGGCTGTAAAGCCAAGGACATTAAACACATTCAGTGCTCAGTGGTCTCCCTCTCCCTCTCTCCCCTGACTCACATGAATCAGTATATCCAGGTGCTCCAGGTAGCATTTCTCCGTGTCCAGGATGCTGGTGACCAACAGGTGGCGCATCTTCAGCATGTTGTCCCGCGGGGAGGGCACCGCCACCGGAGTGTCCAAACCGTCCGTCTGGACATCAACATCAACATCGACATCAACAAATAACCATGAGGATAGTAGAAGCATAATACATCAACTCTGCTTCTTAATTTGTAACCTTTTTCCAAGATTTTGGTGTGTGTGTGTGTGTGTGTGTGTGTGTGTGTGTGTGTGTGTGTGTGTGTGTGTGTGTGTGTGTGGTGTGTGTGTGTGTGCGCGTGTGTGTGGTGTGTGTGTGTGTGTGTGTGTGTGTGTGTGTGTGTGTGTGTGCGCGCGCGTGCATACATATGAGTATATTTGAGTGTGTGGTAGGGAGTGGGGGAGGGGGGCTTGTTTGAGCATGTGAATATGCATACACATGTGTGCACCACACCCACACACACACACACACACACACACACACACACACACACACGCGCACAGAGATACATACCTACATGCAAAGATAGATACATAGATTGATAGACAAAATCCAGAAATGTGGTGTGCATGTGGTGTGTGTGTGTGTGCGTGTGTGTGTGTGTGTGTGTGTGTGTGTGTGTGTGTGTGTGTGTGTGTGTGTGTGTGTGTGTGTGTGTGTGTGTGTGAGAGAGAGAGAGAGAGAGAGAGAGAGAGAGAGAGAGAGAGAGAGAGAGAGAGAGCGCATGCAAGCATGTCTCTGTTTGTGAGTTCGTTTGCAGCCACATGCATGTACAAGCTTTTTTTTCAACTACAAAAGGGAGAAGCTCACTCCCTCAAACCTCTCTCCAGTTTATCTCCTGTACTACACAACCTCCTTTCTACTGAACTTCATCATATTAAAAGACAGATTTTTATCCTAGATTTTGGTCGTAACAGCTGGCAATGAAAAATAAGTCCTATGTAGCAGAAAACAGTAAAACAAAAGTGGAAATTCGGTGACACGTGGGTGGTGGGTGTTATCTACACCCACTTTCCTTTTACTACTACCGTGCAATAGCATTTTCTTCTTTTTTTTTTTTTTTTTTTTTTTTTTTTTGCGAATTACCACCCAGCACTGAACAAAGTCAGAGTACAACATTAAACCTTCCAATAAACTTGTGTTGATGCAGTCAAATCTGTCCTCTTCCAATCCTCAAGCAACACACTTGGTCTCAAACTACTGGGTAAAGCTTGTGTTTGCACTGGACCCCATAAATGACTTGCGAAGTTTTTGTTTGAGGCAAATCATGCCATGTTCATTATTAACTGCTTCCTGGTTGAGATAGCTTGTGTGCCCAACACAAACCAGGGCCAAAGCAGCAAGCTGTATTCCTGACTGGAAAGCCATACCATGATTCAGTGTCACTGACTCCATTGTTGATCGACCTTCAGGGGTTTGACAGGGGAAAGAGAGGGGTGAGGAGGAGGAGAGAGAGGGGGCAGAAACCAGAGAGAAAGAAGAAGAAGATGATACTTCCTTTCCCGAAAAAGGCGGCTATGATTTGGGGGAGGGAGCTGGGCAGGTGGGAAGAAAGAGGAAGAAGTGAGGGAGGAAAAACAAGAGACAAAGATGAAAAAAAGACGATTTCAATGGTCAGGGTTACGTGGTAGTAAAAGAAATCTCGAAAATGGACCTTGCATGAGCATGAGTGCATAGCAACAAGTGCATGCATGCACACATCTAAATGTTTGTATGCAGGTGTGTATGTATGCAAGTGTGTGTGTTGTGTGTGTGTACGTGTGTGTGTGTGTGTGTTGTGTGTGTGTGTGTGTTGTGTGTGTGTGTGTGTGTGTGTTGTGTGTGTGTGTGTGTGTGTGTGTGTGTGTGGTGTGTGTGTGTGTGTGTGTGCGTGTGTGTGTGTTGTATGTGTGTGTGGTGTGGGTGTGTGTGTGTGGTGTGTGTGTGTGTGTGTGTGTGGTGTGTGTGTGTGTGTGTGTGTGTGTGTGTGTGTGTGCTTTTGCATGTTTTTTCTTTGTTATTTGCCTGTGTGGACATCCATTTATATGTACTTGTCCTTCCATGACCTCAAGCAATTCACTGCATATAATCCTATAGCTTTCTAATCACACACACATTCCTGGTGTGACATTTAGACTGCTCTTCCTTGGGACAGCATATTTTCTTGGTAAAAATGCTATACCCTCTCCTCATCATCCCCCCCCCCCCCCCCCCCCCCCCCCCCCCCCCCCCCATCCCTTTTGAGAGAGAGACACAGAGACAGAGACAGAGACTGGCTATTACAGTTAAGAGTAAAACACTGAACAAAACTACACAGTTTATCATATTTCTTTTGCCCTTTCTTGAAACATGGAGCAGCTGATGCTTCTAACACTACACTCTCCCCCCTGCCCCATCCCATTCCCCCCAACCCCCCCCCCCCCCCCCCCCCCCCCCCCCAAAAAAAAAAATTAAGGATGGACAGGTCTTTTCTTCCGACTTCCATCTACCTCTCCACACATCTTCTCCCCTCCCCCCCTCCCCCCCCCCTCACCCCCCCCCCCCCCCCCCCCCCCCTCCTCTCTCTCCTAGGCATTTACCACTCACATCATCATAAGAGGTGTCGGCGGAGGGCGGGGATTCCTGTTCATCCTCACTGGTGGACACGGAGGTGCGGGTGCCGTGGGGAGGCTGCAGGTGGCTCATAGACACCAGCGCTGAACCTCTGGACTCTCGCCTGACCCCACCTGGGCTCCCGGGATGAAGACAATGTCCGAGGCAATGGCTGCAAACAGAACCACAGTCGCTATAGGAACAGGGACTGGCATGAAACATCCTAAACTTTCCACTCTTTGTATGCCCCCCCCCCCCCCCCCCCCTATCATGGTTGTGCTGGAATTTGTTATTGATGTTGTGGTGGTGGTGGTGGTGGTAGCTGAGCACTGTATTCGCTGACACTCTGGTTTTCTTTTTTGTTCATTTTTGGTTCAGTGATTTTTTTCTTTTTCACAGTAGTATAAGCAGTAGGAAGTTTCAAGTTTCAAATCGTACAAACATGCTGTCTTTTTTTTTTTCTCCAATTACCCCTCTAAGCAGCACAGAATGAAAAAAGAATAAAAAAAAAAAAAGGGGGGGGGGGGGGGGGGGAGGGAGCAGGGCATCGCTTACAGTTCCTTTTTGTTTATTTGTGTATGCGTTTTGTACTAGATCTCTCTCTCTCTCTCTCTCTCTCTCTCTCTCTCTCTCCTCTCTCCTCTCTCTCTCACTCTCTCTCTCACACACACACACACACACACACACACACACACACACACACACCACACACACACACACCACACACACACACACACACACACACACACACACACACACACACACACACCCACACACACGCACACACACGCACTCACACACACACACACAGAGGACTGCTTGCATTTTCTACCTACTTTTGAATCAACAATGCCCTCTCTCTCTCTCTCTAATCCCATCAATGTATTTTGATCTTCTTTCCAACAATGGGGTAGGAATCAAGAGGGTGAGGGGGGCACTCCCCCCCCCCCCCCCCCCCCCCGGAAAAAAATCAAGGGGGCATGAATGTGGCTTTACGCTCCCTCTGGCTTGTCGAGCGTCATTGTGAACAAATCCTCACGCAACTGACAAAACTGCTCAAGCTCTACATGACAGTGCCTGTGGCAACAGCACCCACAGAATGGATTGGGCAAAAGGCCTAGTTTTAGCAGCCCCCCCCCCCCCCCCCCCCGCCCCCCTTTTAGTCTTGATGTCACCTCTGGGTGCTCTCACAGACAAAACAAAACCCTAGCTTCATTCAACCATGACCCAGGTGAAGCTCAGCCTGACACTGCATGCTGCACCCTGTGTTTCATGAGGAAAGAGGCAATATTACCTTGAAGCAGGTCACACCTGCCTGTTTTAGGCATACTGAAATGCTCAGGAGGGAAGGCCGCATGTGTGTGTGAGTGTGTATGTGAGAGAGAGAGAGAGAGAGAGAGAGAGAGAGAGAGAGAGAGAGAGAGATGAGAGAGGTGGAAATTAGTGCATCCTTTGTGACCCAGACCCCCCCCCCCCCCCCCCACACACACACACACACACACCCCTCTCTCTTTATTTTTGTGTCAATAAAGATGGATTTACACCTGCATATGAAGTAAAAAAAAGACACCAGGTTATCTTCTGGGAGATGCCTTGAGTGCTTGTAAAAAAAAAAAATGCGTGTTCAGCTGCTGGGGGGCGTTGGTTCCTGGAATGACCTGACCAGGGGCATTACCCTGTACCCTACCAGGCACCTGAGTGAAACATGGATCTGGCTTCAGTCGGGATATCCCCCATCATCCCATCCTCCATTAACATAAAACCGTCTGTTCCTAAGTGTACCTATTTTCATAAGTTTTTGTCGTTTACAACCTTCATGATAAGAACCTTCTCCTTTCTCATAGAAACCACCATCTTCAACCCCACCCCACCCCCCACCCCCTTTACTTCCTCCTTCCCTTCTTTTCTGATTCACAACCCCCCCATCCCAAACCCCCACCCTTCAGTTTGAAAACTCTCCTACTCAACTGTCTCATTTCAACGATTGAAACGTTTCCACATTCTTCCCCCCCATCTTATAGGTTGAAAATAATAATAATAAGCAGCTACAGGCAACAGTTCTCTCCCCTTCTACCCACTTCCCTAAACCTTGGACTGCAAACACAGAATCTCTCCCCTCTCTCTCCTTCTCTGGTCATTATCTCCCCCATCCATTCCCTAGAAACCTTGAGATCAAAGAACCCATCATATGAAAGGGAAGCAGGTGAGATTTCCACGGTAAACACCAAACAGCACTGGCATCATGCGATGCCAGACCTGCTCCTGGATGTCAAAAAGATCCTCCCTCTCACTGTGTGCTGTGGAGTCTGGTGGTGAGGCGAAAAGCTGACAACAGCTAAAAGTAAGCCTTGAGAGGTTTGTTTTTTTCCAAATCAGGAAACGGCTTCATGTCTTGAGTTTTAATCCACAATTTCTTTTCCCCCTTAAAAATGTTGCTATGAACTGAAGAAGCAGAAAACATTCAAACCAAAGAAAGGCCCTGTGTATGTTACAAATTTAAATTCTTGATTTTTTTTTTTAATGACAACACCTTTAAAGTGTTCAGACTGTCTATCTGTATGTCCTTCATAATATTGAAGTGTTAATGTTGCTCTCAGTATGCTGCAGTTCTGACGTTCAAACCACAGCGTCTGTGCACATCTTCCATACCTCCAGCCACTAGCTGGTTAGATTTTAAATCTTAGAGAGAGAGAAAAAAAACTTTTGAAGACTAATACATGAAAAATTCAAGACATGCGATGACAGATATACCTTCCAGTGTTCAAGTCTTTCCTGACTGACTCTCAAAACGTAAGGGGCTGTCAGCAAACTGCTGGTCTATATTCACTGTCACTGTATGGCTGCTGTGTCTAATGGAATTTTCTTTCCACAGTCTGTATTCTTCATTTCATCTACTTCCACTCCTTCATCTTCTAAATTCGGTTATCCAGGTAAATATTTTGTGTGTGTGTAAGTTGCGAAAGTTGCCTGTGGGTTTGGGTGTTGTTGCCTGCGGGTGTGGGTGTTGCAAATGATTCTTCAGCCACCCTTACACCTCATATGGGTGAGCCAGTGTGTGTGTGTGTGTGTGTTGCGACAGTTGCTGAAGGCACATTCACTGAGGTCTGCCCATTCAAAGTGTACCACCTCCTTTGGCGCCGCCACCCCATCCCCCCTCAGTTCAGTCCCTCCCATTTCATTCACACTTCACTGCCAGTGCACTCAAATAGGCCCAGGGCGAGCACCATGGGACCCCAGGATGAATCATGTCGGCAGGACTCCCCTGCCTCACCCACGGCCTGCTTACCAAGTATTTATGTTTTATACGCGTGCATGTTCGCGCTAAGTATGTGCAAGTGCGTGTGTGCACACATGCGCCTACACGCTCGCTCGCACACACACACACACACACTCTCTCTCTCTCTCTTGCAAAATGAAGAAAAAGCGTGAAAGACCGACAGTGACATGTTGCTCGTCTACATATTCTACTTCGTCCATTTGAAAAAAAATAATGAATAAATAAGCAAGTAAATGGGTGGAGAGAGGTGGGGCAAGCAAGGCATGGCTTCGCAATGTTCTACTGTGCCTTTGACACGTTCCAAGCCGTGCCTTGCCCTTTGGGCCTCACCTCCTCGTTTATTTTTTTTGCGGAGGTGGCGGTGGCTTTTTTGTTTGCCTGTTTCTTGGTTTGTTTTTTTGTTTGTTGTTGTTGTCGTTTCAGAGTATGACGACAGTGTCGTGTTCCCTGTGTGGGCAGGCGCAGTGACAAACCCGTCCGGGGACACCATTGTCGCCAACAAACTGTGACGTCAGTCCTTTCCCGTTCTCTTTCCGGCCCGTTTGCTTCAACATGGTTTCCTTGCTGCGCGCGCTCAATCCTGTCGAATGTTCGCAACCTTCTGTCTGACATTTTGTTCATTAAGTTGTCCGCTGTGGCCGGTTTTTCCGGATAAACGACTTGCCCTGGGGAGATGCTCAAGAAAATCGCTACCGGATGTTCACCAGTTCTGCTTTTTACCGACTTTGTAAAGACTGCACTGACTTCAAGTTCGCGCAAAGCTGCCAAATGAAATCCTTTGTGTGTGTGTGTGTGTGTGTGTGTGTGTGTGCTGTCCAGCTCTCTCTCTCTCTCTCTCTCTCTCTCTCTCTCTCTCTCTCTCCATTCTCTCTCCTCTCTCTCTCCCTCTCTCTCCCATTAGTAACCCTTGTCCGTAAACAAGAAACTAACTGTACGTGCCCTGATTCGGGTCGCCTGAAGATCCTCGTTCCAAGGCCTACTAAATCAATAAAACGTCACTCATCCGTGGAGGTCTACTCATCGCACCCCCGTACCAACATGGCCAGATTTGGGGGACAAGTTGTCCTTAAAGTAGTCACGAGCCAGGGAGAGGTAAATTTCACCGTCCACATCCACCCTGCTTCCCACACCCGGGTGCCTGTGGGTTTAGCTGGTTTGGACACGGAGCTGCGAGGCCAGTCCTGGCCAGCTGGCAACATCAAGCTCGTAATGTGCACCTGGCCGTGTTGTCGTTCTGGTGTCGATGTCAGTGTCACATTAGATAGGCCCCCCAATGCCCCACCTCCACCCCTACCCCTTTCCCTACCAATCTCTCTCTCGCTCTCTCCGTGTGCCGTGTGTAGTATAGCCAATGTACCGGAGGTGAGTATTGACGTTTAACGTGATTTAAACACTAGCTTCGCTCTCCCTTCCCTCCTCCCCTCTCTCCCCACCACATACATCCCCCACCTCCGCCCCCCCCCCCCCCCCCCCCCCCCCCCCCCCCTCCTACCTCCCCAGCGCCTCCTTTCTCCACATACTGACACACTCACACACCTGCACAATTGATCATAATTATTTACGCGCGGGCGATGTCATGTGTGACTCTCCTCGAGTGTGGAATGTTCTTAGCAGTTCCCAGCCCAGTGTTGCTCCCACACCACTGTAGTGTGTGACTGCGGCCCTAGTTCAGCC
>JADBJO010003810.1:95000-97500 GCA_016801955.1 Conus betulinus
AAAGAAAGGGGAAAGAAAAGAAAGAAAAATTGAAAGAAAGGAAAGAAAGAAGAAAGAAAAAAGGGAGAATTAAAAAAAAAAAAAAAAGAAAAGGAAGAATTAAAGAAAGAAAGAAAGAATTAAAGAAAGACATAGAAAGGGAAAGAATTCAGCAATTTAAGAAAGAAACGAAAGAAAGAAAAAAATAAGATAACAGAATATAGAGAGAAACACATGAAAGAGAAAACACAAACGAAGAAAAAAGAGAGAAAGAAAGAAAAAGAGATGAAGAAAAAAAAAAGGGGGGGGGGGGGGGGGGAAGAGAGAGAGAGAAAGAAAGAAAGAAATAACAGCTTCACCCAACAACATGTCTTCGTCGGCAGTCACGCAGAACGAGTGGAGTATTGAATTTCCCCAGTGGAATGTCAGCCAAAAATGGCCGCCTGAACTGCAGCCTTAAAAAAAAAAAAAAAAAAAAAAAAAAAAAAAAAAAAAAAAAAGAAAAAACCTTCCCCCCGCTTCAACTGACACGAGTTGCAGACAGCCCTGGCACAGTTACTACACTGCACCGACTTCCACCTTGACCACACACCGTGTGGAAGTACACAGTTAGTACACTGCACCGACTTCCCACCCTTGACCACACCGGGCGGAGCTACACAATCAACAGCGTACGATCTGTGAAATGTACGACGAAGGAAAGGCCAGCAGAACTTTATTATACAAATATTATTGCAGTCTAGCAACAGCAAATGATCCGTACGTAGGTACACACACAGACACAGAGAGAGAGAGAGAGAGAGAGAGAGAGAGAGAGAGAGAGAGAGAGAGAGTGAGAGAGAGACAGGGGGGGGGGGGGGGGGGGAGACAGACAGACAGACAGACAGACAGAGAAGGGAAGGGGGAGACAGGAAGAAGCGCAGCCAGAGAAACAGACAGAACACACACACACACACACACACACACACACACACACACACGCGCGCGCGCGCGCGCGCGCGCGCGCGTGCGCACGCACACGCACACACGCGCACGCACACGCACACACTCACACGCACACACGCACGCACGCGCGCACACACACACACACACACACACACACACACACACACACACACACACACACACCAGATACAGGAAGAGACACAATGATAGGAAGGTAAGAGAAGCCAACAAGGGACGTTGACACAGTTGTACAGGCAACTAGACAGTAGGACAGAAATGTATGAAAAGGTTTATTGGTACATTCCAAAAGACAGAATGCAACTACCGAAAGGGTGGAATAGGAAATGTGTGTCTCTGTATGTGTAAATATGAGCCTGTGTGAGTGGACAGGCACGCGCGCACGCACACACGCGCGCCCCGGTGTGTACACGCATGCGTGCGTTTTCCTGTGCGCACGAGCATCCGTGCCTGCTGCGTTTATGTAAGCACACCCACGCAGTCTGCGTCAGTGTACTTTGAAGCGAGTTTCTAGTCTACACTGTCCATAACTACTACTTCAACTGGACACAGGTCTACGCGGCTGTTCCAACAGCTCTCTGACACTGAACAGATAACGAGCCTGGGCTGTACAGAACCGCACAGAGAGAGAGAGAGAGAGAGAGAGAGAGAGAGAGAGAGAGAGAGAGAGAGAATCAAAGCGGAAATGACCCACTTGACCTGTTAGCTGTTCAGTGTAGTACGGAGAAGAGGAGCTGGCCCGGCCAGCCAGCAGTTCTGTCAGATCCTTGAACCGCCACCAAAGCTTCGGGAATAACCCATCCCTCCCGGTAATCCTGTTGGAACGCTCCCTTTCACAAAACGGGTTTGCTTCTCTTCTAAATAGCCAGGCTAATCAGTGGTCAGCAGAGGCGCGCATCCTCTCGGCTCACTGTGAATGGGGAACCAGTTCAGTGCAAGCACTTGGGGACAAAATGGAAATGCTGCCTGTTGTCTGGGCCTGGAACAACTATCGGACCATGAACGAACGAACCTTGCCCATCCCTCCCACCCCCCCCCCCCCCCCCCCCCCACACACACACACACACACCCACCTCACCCCTTTTTTTTTTTCTCTCGTGGTTGTCGGTTCTGTTCTCTATTGTATGCTCATATCCTTTGATTATCAGACTCTAACTGAATTTGTGAAAATGTGGAATCACCTGACCCCCATGACTACTGATTGTGCTGACAATTAAGATCTTCAAGAACATTACAATTATTTTAGTGACAGTGCGTTCCGACTTAATGGGTGTCCAAACTTCGGTTACCAAGCCATTCACTGTGTTCGCTGTTTGTTTGTTTTCCTTTTTTTTCGGGATATCACCTTTTTTTTTTTTCTTTTTTAACAGGTTGTGGCCTTTCCTACTGTATGTCTACGGACTTTCACATCCGTCTTCTTTTTGTCTGATTTTATTTTAGGTTCAAAATCAAAGAAATTATTCAATCAAGTGACAACTTCAAGCAGAGATATAAAGTTGATAAACGTCACTTTTTTTTCCCCTTATTGGTCATGATTGGCAACCAGGTCACTGTGTCA
>JADBJO010003810.1:107500-115000 GCA_016801955.1 Conus betulinus
CTGGCATCGTCGCCCGTGTCGTCTTTCTGCCCGTCCGAATCCAACACGATGCTGAATCCGTCAGTCAGCTTGAGGTACTGCACGTTGAGGGGGGAGTTGGTGCGGGCAGGGGGGGCCGCGGGAAGGTCAGGAGGGTCTGAGTGACTCCTGCCCAGCACCCCACTGTTGTCCCGGTCACGGGAGTGGTATCCTCCGAACGTTTCGATCCCGGCTTTTTCCGGTTCCAGAACATGGCGACGTCCGTGTCTTCATGGGCCGATGACACGACCCAGTGCTCCCTGACGCCGAAAAGAAATGTCTGTCTGCGTAGCGCAAGTGACTGAAGCTACCTGTACTGTGAACTGTTTACCTGGTGGGGGGAGGCGACGAGAGAGGGGCTGGGTGATGGGGAGGAGCGCTCCTCACGGCCACCCCGCTGGGGGGAATATTCATGACGATCAAGTGCGGCGTTTAGTATTGTCTCGCTCGATTGTGGAGAGGACGAAGTCGTAGGGGGCTGGATTCTCAGGGCGTTCTTTGTTCCGCTGCCCAACTGTGGCCAATTCCGATCCCCAGTGTCATGCCACCTGAGCCAACGACACCACACACACACCCCTCTCACGGGTCACGTCAGAAACGCACTTCCCACTTTGCCTCTGTGTGGTGTGTACCGTTGGTATTCTACACATTCCGTCGGTCTTTTTGTGTGTTGTGTGTCGTTACCTCTCTGTGTAGTATAAACACTCGAATCCGTACACTCCCTCAGCACACAATCGCCTGACGTCACACTTTCCAAGTTCGTCGCTCTCTCAGGTGAAAATGTCGTCTGCTTGACTGTGCCAGTCTTGAAAGCTGGTCTCCCCACCTTATCAGCTGCAGTCGTAAACTTCTCGGCAGGTAAACTTTTCCCCGCTTTGTCCGATTCCTCAGAACAGTCTACACCTTTGTTCCAGTTTTGTTGTTCCAGTAACGGCGAAGATAAACATGTCGTCTGCTCGACATGGTTCACACCCAACTGTCGTCTCTGCTGACCAGCACAGGACAGGGACTGGGCAGATGTAGGGCAGTGTACCTTTTCCCTGTGTACCTCCTCCACACACACCTACCGATCCTCGGTACAGCGGTGTGACATTTAGATCGAGTGGCGGGGTCGAGAGGACACAGTCGTGACTGGGACACGGAGTTCGTCTGCTGTTTGTTTATCGTCGACACACTGCAGCAGTCTACACACAAACTCGTACAGGTAGGTTTTCCTCGCTAACTGGTCTTGAAGCTGGGTGATTTTCTGACGTGCACTGTCCAATGTGTTGGCTAACTGGTCAGCGGCACCCGAGGCTAACCATTCGTCAAAGAGACAGTCCCGTTTGTTCCTGTGGTTCTTCCCCACGGAGAGAGCTCAGTGCACGAATGACAGGGGGGGGCGTGAGGGGAAACTGTCGGGCCCACTCCGTCGCAAACTGCCTCCTCAGCTGACGTATTGTCTCCTCGCGAGTGGCCATCTGAACACGGGTAACTCACCTGGCCTGGTGGTTAAATTACAGGTGTTTCTCTCCTGGATAGACTGCCACTGATTAGTCAGGTGTTTTCCGGTGCAAACGAAGCGTGAAGCTTCACGGGTCACATGGTACTAGGAACTGACCATTCTCTGGGAAGGAACTGTCGCCAGCTTTTCTTGACCGGCCACTCCTTAGTCCGGTTCTCAGAAGATCCGTTCAACAGTTCAATTGATTTTCTTCGTACGCAGGAGATTGTTAGTATTAGCAGAGGGCACGTTGCAGATTGAAAATGATGAAGACAAAAAACACTAAAAATATGTTCATACACAGCCAGAACGAACACTGAAAAAAAAAAAAAAAAAAAACGTGTATCTTTTTTCACCTGTTTGCGCAATTCAGTTTCAACAGTCACAGAAAAACTAGTATTCCAATTTCAGTACGATTACTCTTCCAGTCTGAGTAAATTACGCTCTAGTCCTGCATTCACACAGCTCAGTCCGCTCCCTCTCCTCAGCAGTGCACACGACTGCAGACGACCACTTCTCTACAACGCATCGCAAGACACAACTGTTGGTATCCGGAGTGTTTCACTATCAAGCCAAGGCCACGTGCAAACTGCGTTGGCAGCTGGCGGCTTTCTGATAGGCCATTGTGCGGCACAGATAGGGTCACCGCCCGACAACAAGCCCGCATTCAAGCTGAGCAGCCCTGGACTGGATGTTCAGCTGGTTACAGCCGTTTAGTAGCTCCCGTTATGACTGCAGCAGTCTGTCCCATTATAGGCACCTGCAAGAGGACACGCCACAGACGATGTCAGATCCGTGATGATGTGACAGAGCAGTTCCTTTCGGGAAACGGCGAGTTCTACGTAGCAGTGAAAGCTTGCAGGTCACTCAGGCAGACAGTGTTGGCGCATGGGTGTGTGTTATCTGAATCGAAATCACGTGACATCCTATCCGGTTACTTCACATAGTGAAAACACACACACACACACACGCACGCACGCACACACACACACACACACACACACACACACACACAAGCAAGCGCGCGTGCGAACACACGCACACACTCGCACGCACACGCACGCGCGCGCGCGCACACACACACACACACACACACACACACACATACACGCACACTGACCAGCTCACACACACACACACACACACACACACACACACACACACACCACCACCACCACCACCACCACCACCACCAACACCACACCACACCACACACACACACACACACACACACACACACACACACACACACACACTGCATGCCTGCAACGCCGTACACTTTGATTACCATAGCACTACACGTTGACCGCCGCCACAGCCCTTCACACATCAATTTCAAGTTATGCATGTAACCTAACAGTCTGAGCTTAATTTGCGACCTATGTATACACAGGTATCCGACAGCGCGGACCCGACGAAATCACGCCCGGCTGCAACCCAAATGTATGCTTTGATTTTCTTGAGCGTGGAGGAAACAAAAAGTAGAAGATGAGGAAGGGGGGGGGGGGGGGGGGGGGGGGGGGGGTAGTGGCGGGAGGGAAAGCAGAAGAGGGAATGAGGAAAGAGGGGAAGGGGGAGACAAAAAACAAAAGGAAAAAAAAAAAGAAAAAAAAGGAGAAGAAGACTGGAACCTCGACACTGACACAACAACAGTCCACAGCCCGAAACATGTATGCACGTGCCAGCGGGGGAATGACATCAGAGGAGTGTCAGCCTCCGACCGACAAATAATGACGTCCATCAAACCGTCCGAGGTTGTGACACATCCTGTCCCCTGTCCCGCCTGCTGGTGCGGGATGACTGGGCCGTAAAAGACTGGGCCCGGTGTCACACCAACACTGAACCCCCCGACCCCCATCCCCTTTTACGGGGAAATTGTTTTGACTTGGGAAAAGTCGACCTAACCAGGATTTTTTCACATCACATCCTGGAAACGTCATTTAGCCTCGTGCGCAGGTAAATGTCCCCGTTTGTTATCTTAGATTCGGGGATCTTGTTGTCGGCGGGTTTGGAGTGTTTTGGACTGAACTTGATCATTAAAGATGTTTAGACATATGACTTGGTTGTCATTATTATTAGCCTATCTCCGCCAAGTGTTACGTTTTCACGCAAGTCTGTCTGTTCGTTTCTCAGCAAGATTACGCAAACACGACTAAAACTTGGCAGAAAGATAGAATGTGCCCCATGTCAAACCGTTTAGATTTGGGTGCGGATCGGGAACAAAAGCCGGTTCCAGGATCCGTTCGACTGTGACAGAGCCCCTGCGCTCACCTTCAAATCCTTCTCATTCGTTTGCTGTCCTGTCGTGCATTCACTTTAGGTCATTTCAAAACCAGCGAACTGCCTGATTTTTGGAAGTTAACAGGTAATCATGAAAGGTTTAGTAACCATGAAAGGTTTACATGCTACTTCCTTCAGAAACTCCGTTGAGCACTTCATAATCGTTACACTCAGATATTTGGCGAGTTAGGGGTGGGGTGGGGGGGGGGGTGGGGGGGGGGGGGGGAGGAGGAACGAAATGTAGTAAAGGCAAACAGTGTGGCTACATCGTTTTGTTCATGTTGGGCTGTACACACACACACACACACACACGCGCGCGCGCGCGCGCACACACACACGCACGCACGCACGCACGCACGCGCGCGCGCGCGCGCGCACACACACACACACACACACACACACACACACACGCATGCACACACGTCGCTGACCTCGCTGACCACACACACGTGAATACCGTCCAAGTGCACCAGACTGAACTGACCCCGTTTGGGAGCGGCTTGACCCTGGGAGCCTCTGCCAGCTGTGGGTTGCCATGTGGTCCACTCTTTGAAACAGTATCGGTAAGACACTTCCTTCTCACAAAGCCGTCATCTTCGCTCATCTCTTTGAAAATTGCCCTGTTGCTGCTCGGCGGGGAGGAGGGGGGGGGGGGGGGGGGGGGGGAGCGAGGAGCAAGGAGGGGAAGGTAGAATGGAGGGGGAGGGGGGAGAGAGGAGGAATGAGAGGATGAGGGAGGTGAGGGTCGCTGATTTTTTTTGAGCATTCCAGTGATTGTGCACAATTTTTTCTCTGTGTGTGTGTGTGTGTGTGTGTGCGTGTGCGTGCGTGCGTGCGTGCGTGAGTGTGTGTGTTTGTGTTTGTGCATGTGTGTGTGTGTGTGTGTGTGTGTGTGTGTGTGTGTGTGTGTGTGTGTGTGTGTGAAGGGCTAGTGAGGGAGTGGTGGTGTGCGCAGGATTGAACGCCGAGTGTTCGAATGACTCGACCTTTCCCTGTACAGGAGAAGTATTGAAGGTATTTATTTCTGTATTCATTCATTCATTCATTAATTTTTCTATCTAAAAACCCTGTGTATGTATGTGTATGTGTATCTGTAGATGCACAAGAGGTCATTACGTCACGGCCTGCGGATCAGTGCATATTGCGCAAAACCACATCTGCTGCAAGCCATGAGAGCATACTGCACAGGGGTCACAGCTAAACAAACAACAATAAGCGAACAAAATAACAGAGGAGAAAAGGGTTAGGAAAGAAAGGGCTTGATCTACGCGTTAAGCCAACACGCTGGTCAGACTTATCCCACACGACTGTGGAGAGCGATCTTCAGCTCCGAACAGGTTATTTCGCAGAGTGACTCTCCGGGGTTTTGTTTGTTCGTTTCGATTGTGAAGGTTCTAGGTATGTGACTGACAGTATCCCCGAGAGAAGAAACACACACACACACACATATACAAACACGCACTCGCGCGTGCGCGCGCGCACGCATACACACACACACACACGTGCGCGCGCGCGCGCGCGGAAGAAAAAGAGTAAAATAAGATGTCCGAGCGGGAAAAAAAATATAAGTGACTCTAATCAAGCGCTTACATTACAAAAATGTACATTCATATCACCCGGCAAATTTTCTTACCAACACTGCATTTCAAGTATCCGTATCTCTCGGGCCTGGCTGACGCCAATATACCATTAATGTCGGCGTCAAGTACAGCCCTGTCATGCAGACTCAGACCAGAATGGAACCCCACAGCCTCTTCATCATCCTCATCGATCAGCATTTAGAAAAAAAAAAATCTAAAATTCTATGTCCCTTCATGCCCAGCTCTCATGGTGACCTCAGCTTCGAAGTCCTTTCCACGTCAGTACCCTGGGTGAGTTCATGTTGAGATCGTTGGTATCAGCGAGTTCACGGGGACTGTGGTTGGACGGACGTGGTGGCGCCCCCCGGAAGGAGCGTGACTCCGCGACCAAGCAATTATTCTCGTCAGCAAGCGGTTAAGTGGGTGGTGTCCTGTGTACGTTTGATCAAAACAGGCTCCACTCCGGAGGGCGCCACCACCGACGTGACTGGACAGCAGTGCAGTGTCTCCTCTGGTGGGTTGCCACATGACGATTTGACATTGATTTTCCATGTGGATTGCCAGTGTCGGGGCTGCGATAGGACAAGCCAGGGTATGACCGTGGGGAGGTGACCCGAAATGAGCAGCGTTGAGTTAACACAACTGGAGTTTCACAAACAGAGAGAGAGCAAGGGGAAACAAAAGACAAATTCATTTGTTTTTGTCGTTGAAACAGACCGTGGATCATAGTCAACAGGATGTGACGGACGCATCCTCAGTCCTCACATGCGGGAAAGACAGTCAGAAGGAAAAGAAAGGATCCACGTGAGGAAAGATTTTTTTTTTTTTCCGACTACAGTTAAAAAAAACAAATAAAAAAATGAATAATTGCGTTTGCAAATTTGCATGTCCGCAGGTTTCACGGGAAGGAGAACCCATTACCAACGGTTTTGCCAAGTCATCACGTGAAGGAAAGTCCGGAAAGTTTTTCACGGGAATTTACTAACGTGAAAGGTTATGATTAATGCTTTTCTCGACCATCAAAACAACTGTGATGTTTACTGTGTTATACTTTTTTAAAGTCGTTATCGCCCTACGAAAAAGGTAATCATAGTGACGACGGCAATTTTCATGAAAAAAAGGGCTCTTTGACGCTGTTTAAAAGTTGGATGATGATATAACAGAAAGAAAGCAAAACCGATGAGCCGTGAGTTATGAAAACGTTACAGACGACAGTGATTCAGGATTCTGGCGATTTGTGTCACCTACAAAGCGGTCCTTTAAAGGTTGGCAGTCCGCGCAGAGTCACCAGTGCATCCGTGCGCATGTACATGGCTCATAAATACCCTTTTCACGGGTCATGTCTGTTGTCACGAGTCAGAACGATGTTTTCATGAATCAGAATGATCTGTTGTCATGTGTCAGAATGATCTGTTGTCATGAGTCAGAATGATCTCTTGTCATGAGTCAGAATGATCTGTTGTCATGAGTCACAATGATCTGTTCAGAATGATCTGTTGTCATGTGTCAGAATGATCTGTTGTCATGTCAGAATGACCTGTTGTCATGTGTCAGAATGATCTCTTGTCATGAGTCAGAATGCTCTGTTGTCATGAGTCAGAAGGATTTGTTGTCATGAGTCAGAATGATCTGTTGTCAGGAGTCAGAATGATCTCTTGTCAGGAGTCAGAATGATCTGTTGTCATGAGTCAGAATTATCTCTTGTAATGAGTCAGAATGATCTGTTGTCATGACTCATGACGATCTGTTGAGAATGATTTCTTGTCATGGGTCAGAACGATCTGTTCAGAATGATCTGTTCCCATGGTTCAGAATGATCTGTTGTCAGGAGTCAGAATAATCTGTTGTCATGAGCCATTGTTGTCATGGATCAGAATGATCTGTAGTCATGAGTCAGAATGATCTGTTGTCAAGAGTCAGAATGATCTGTCCAGAATGATCTGTAGTCATGAGTCAGAATGATCTCTAGGGATGAGTCAGAATGATCCGTCGTCATAATGATAACTCTTATTACATTATCTATAGCTATCTATCTTTTGCTCACCTCATCTTTCTTTGTTGGTGTTTTTTTTCGTTTTTTTTTCTTTCTTTCTTTTTCTTTCTTTCTTTTTTTTTCTTTCTTTCTTTCTTTCTTTCTTT
>JADBJO010003810.1:122500-127500 GCA_016801955.1 Conus betulinus
GAGAGAGAGAGAGAGGGGATGGATTAACACATGTTGTTTGGCCGTTTTCTTGATGACAATTTCATTCCCAATGTTAGATTTGCATGGTGGCTTCTGAGACAGCGTTGAGGGCACAGTAGTCCGCGAAGAGGAAAGTCACTGACAGTGTCCGTCGAGACTTTGGTTTTCGCTTGAAGTCTCCTGAGATTGAAAACTAATCCATCTGTGCGGTACTCGATGACAATGCCTATACTTCGGCTTGACAATCAATACGAAAAAGACTGAAGTGATGCACTAGCCAGCCCTGGGAAAGCCATGTGTTTGAACCAGTCATCACCATCACTGGACAGCACTGATCGTGGTGGATAAGTTTCACCTACCTAGGCAGCACTCTGTCCAGAAACGTTGAGGTGAATGCCCGGCTCGCCAGAGCTAGTGCCGCTTTTGGCAGACTCCACAAGAACGTAGGAACAGGAGAGGCATCGCCCTAGAGACCAAGATCAAGGTGTATCGGGCCAAGGTTATCACCACACTTCTCTGTGGCTGTGAAACATGGACAAGTTACCAGTGTCACGCTAGGAAACTGAACCATTTCCACATCACTTGCCTCAGAAGACTCAAGGGCATTAATTGGCAAGACAAGATCTTGACACTGAAGTCCTCACTTGTGCTGGCCTGCCAAGCATCTTCACAATCCTGGTGCAGTCACAGCTTCGCTGGGCAGGTCACGTAGTTCGCATGCCAGACCATCGGCTGCCAAGAAACTATTGTTTGGCGAACTGCAACAGAGCAAACGCTCTCATGGAGGCCAGAGGAAGCGTTTCAAAGATAGCCTCAAATCCTCCCTGAAGGCCTTCAACTTCAGCTACAGAACATGGGAGCAGACTGCCCAGGACAGAGACGGGTGGCGATCAGCTGTCCGCAAAGGTGCAGAGACACGTGAAAGCAACAGAATTGCTGCAGCTGAGCAGCGCAGGATGATCAGGAAGACCAGTGTCAACAGATCTCCAGCTGCTGCCACCATCCCCTGTCCGTACTGTGACAAATCTTTCCGGGCGCAGATCGGCCTGACCAGCCATCTTCGCACTCATCCCCGATCCCAGGATGACTAGATGGTCTTCGTCGTCTCGACGGACAACAAACAATGTTAAAACAGTGCTTGCGGGGGCCTTTGAAGCAAACAGGCCGCTCCCACGAACCTCATCCAACATGTTGTGTCCACCATGTTGAAAAGTTCCCGAAAGAGTTTGCACTCCTCCCTCTCCCCCCACTCCTCCATCATCGTTTTCATTCGGCCTCACCGCCCATCTCCGAACTCGTTGCCGCGGTCACTGAAATTGTGGTCATTGTTGCACGATTGACGGTAAATGTCGTCATTATCATCGTCATTGCCATCTCTCTCTCTCTCTCTCTCTCTCTCTCTCTCTCTCTCTCTCTCACGTAAGCTCCCCCACCCCGCTTTCTCTCTACCTGTGCATCCCCTCAACATTTTTGCACTCTCCTCATCTCTCTGTCTCTCTGCCTCTGTCTCTGTCTGTCTGTCTGACTGTCTGTCTGTCTGACTATCTCTGTCTGTCTCTCTCTCTCTCTCTCTCTCTCTCTCTCTCTCTCTCTCTCTCTCTCTCTCACCCCTTCTTCCCTTCCACACCCGGTGTGTTAACTACAAATCTTCTCTCGCTGAACTTTCCCCCGTGGGCCCACTGAATACCACCCTCATCAAAGGCACTCTGACACTGACCAGGGGAGTGGCTTGCCCCCCCGACACACACACTGACCTCCTTCCTACTCTCTCTCTCTCTCTCTCTCTCTCTCTCTGATCGATGGGCGTACCTGTTCGTCAGTCACCACACCTGTGAAACGTACCTGTCGGTCAGCAGAAAACCCATTGACGAGGTCAGGAGTGCGCGGTGGTCAGTGACACACAGTTCCGCATACCTCCGTTACAGGTGGAGCGACCGGCACGTAGGCGCATGCCATTGTCCGTTTTCCTTGTTAAGGTGCGAGGGACCAAGTTAGATCGATGAAAGAGACCGACCGGATGATTTGTCGTCCAGTGGGAATTTAGGGGCGAATAGGTCTAAACGATTAAAGAGACAGTGTTGTGTTGTGTTGTGTTGTGTTGTGTTGTGTTGTACAATATGTTATTCTGTTGTATTGAACTATACTGTATTGTGCTATGTTGTACTCTAGAAGGGGGGTATTTTTCACATCTTTTTACACACACACACACACCCTCCAGGTCATAGAACTTCAACGTGTTCATTGTGTCATCCGACAAGCCATCAGTATCTCTCTCTCTCTCTCTCTCTCTCTCTCTCTCTCTCTCACACACACACACACACACACACACACACACACACACACACACGCACCCACCCACGCACCACCCACCCACACACCCCATGCACACACGCACGCACGCACGCACGCACACACACACACACACACACACACACACACACACACACTTGAAAACACCCGAAGCGGCGATCGTGACTATTGGGTCAACCAGCACCTTAGCTTTCTGGCAAATTAAATTAAGGAACTGCCCGCTTTCTGTCTGCAGTCAGCTTTATTCTTCATTGCCCTTGCCTTGAATGAATTCTGACTAGTTTCACCGTGGGCTGACTGCGAGCGGAAATCAAAAACAAGATGCAAAGCATGTAAACGTACTCCCAGTTTATCTTGAATACAAGTACTTTCTGAGAAATTCCATGAAGAAGAAAAACCGTTTTGGGGGGGGGGCCGTTATAGCCATTAGTAACGGCTATTCTGGTAAAATAAAACATCAGGCATCATCCATGACCCATACTGAAAATACTACAAATTTTCAGAAAGATCGGCCCAGAAGTTTTGTCTGGAGCGAGTAGAACACATTTTGACCACGGACAGACACACAGACAGACAGACACACAGACAGCATTTTTTTTTTTTCGTTCCCATTCTAAAGTACTCCCTGTTCTATAAGAACTGGGAGTACAACAACAGCAAAGACAGAAGGACTGCGCTGCCAAAGGAAGGAATAAACCCAATATCAACACAAACACTAACGCTTTTTGCGCCCAGTTTTGAGAGTGAGTAACCGTTCTGTCGTTCCTTTTCACTGTCTGGAATGTTATAGGTCTTGCCTGAAGAAGATCGAATCGGCGTGGAATTCTTGTCATAAAGTTGTAAACATCGCACTATTCGTTGCAGTAGTAGTAGTAGTAGTAGTAGTAGTAGTAGTAGTAGTAGCAGCAGCAGCAGCAGCAGCAGCAGCAGCAGCAGCATAGTAGTAGTAGCAGCAGCAGCAGTAGCAGCAGTAATAGTAGTAGTAGCAGCAGTAATAGTAGTAATGATAAATCAGCAACGACAGTAATGAGAATGGTAGTAGTAGTAGTAGTAGTAGTAGTAGTAGTAGTAGTAATAGTAGTAGTAGTAGTAGTAGTAGTGATTGCAGCAACAGCAGTAATAATAGTAATAGTAGTAGTAACGGTAGTAGCAGCAACAGCAGCAGTAAGCTTAGTAGTAGTAATACTAGCAGCAGTAGCAATAGTAATATTAGCATATTAGCAGTTTGACAGCAGAAGCAGTAGTAGTAGTAGTAGTAATAGTAGTAGCAACAGTAGCAGCAGTAGTAGTGATATTAGTCGTAGCAGTAGTAAGAGCAGCAGCAGAAGTAGTGTACTTATGGTAGTAGCAGTAGTAGCAACAGCAGCAGTAGTAGTAGCAGTAGCAGTAATAGCATTAGTGGGCAGCAGCAGCAGTATTCGTAAAATAATAGTAGTAATAGCTACACAGCAGCAGTTGTAGTAACAGTAGTAGCAGCAGTCGTAGTAGTAATAGCGTCAGCAGCAGAAGCAGCAGCAGCAGTAGCAGTAGCAGGAATAACAACTGCAGCAATGGTAGTAGTAGTAGTAGCAGCAGCAGCAGCAGCAGCAGCAGAAGTAGTAGTAGCAGCAGAAGTAGCAGCTGCAGCAGAAGTGGTAGTAGTAGTAGTGGTAGTAGCAGTAGTAGTAGTAGTAGTTTCAGCAGCAGTAGCAGCTGCAGTAGTAGTAATAGTAGCAGCAGCAGCAGAAGTAGTAGTAGTAGTAATAATAGCAGCAGTAGTAGTAGTAGCAGTAGTAGCAACAGCAGCGGTAGTAGTAGTAGTGATAGTAGTAGCAGCAGAGAAAGTAGTAGTGGTAGTAAAAGTAGTTGCAGCAGCAACAGAAGCAGTAAGTAGTAGTAATACCAGTAACAGTAGTAGCAACAGCAGCAGAAGTAGATAAATTAGTAGTAGCAGTAGTGGCAACAGCAGCAGTAGAAGTAGTAATAGTAGTAGTGGTAGCGGTAGTGGCAACAGCAGCAGCAGCAGCAGTAGTAGTAGTAGTAGTAGTAGTATAGTAGTATAGTAGTAACATTAACAGTAGCAGCAGTAGCAGTACTACAAATTGTAGTAGCAGTAGTAGCAACAGCAGCAGTAGTAGTAGTGATAGTAGTAGCAGTAGCAGCAGCAGCAGCAGCAGCAGTTGCAGTTGCAGTCGCAGTAGTAGTGACAGTGTCTGCCCAGACGACCAGCACAAAGGCCATATCAGGCTTGTCTGGCAAGTGTACTTTGGAAACCGTGCTCAGACAACGAAACATGCACCGTCCTTTTTAGGCCCGACATGGCCTCTGCGGTCGGCTGGGCGAGAAACAACATGACCTGTCGTCTTGCACTTTCCGTTTCACAGGGAGCTGTCAAAACTTCAAAACAGGTTCAGCCTGCTAGAAGAAGAAGAAGAAGAAGAAGAAGAAGAAGAAGAAGAAGAAGAAGAAGAAGAAAAGAAGAAGGCAAAGAAGAAGAAGAAGAAGAAGAAGAAGAAGAAGGCAAAGAAGAAGAAGAAGATCGCACTCATCCCGTGGAGAATTTCACCGCTAACCAAACGGCGCGCATACGATGACAACAGTCATTGCTTTCAAGTGTGGCTGGAGATTAGAGGGACTGCATAGTAATTGAGAATAAGGAGAGAGACAGGCGAGTAATAGACGATGACGAGGGCGGGAGGAGATGGGGAGAT
>JADBJO010003810.1:132500-145000 GCA_016801955.1 Conus betulinus
TCAAGCCCTCCTTTTTTTGTGTCCTTGTTTGCTGCACTGTCTTCAGATTTTTTTGCCCGAACTCTCAGAAACATGGTGACTGGGTTTGAGACAGCATAAGCATGCCACGACTTTTTTTTTTTTTTTTATCTGCCTGTTTTTGTTCTTCATGGAACAACTTTGCAAGAAAAAAGACATATTGATCTTCACAATTTGTCAAGAGGAATAGAGGCAGGTTGTGAAGATGGGTTGGGAAAGAGGTTGGTGGCTGATTTGAAATCAAATAATCGACTCAGATCTAAACAAAAAAAAAAAAAGAAAGAAAATGAAACAGAAATAAAGCAAGATGGAATGTTCAGATTCGGCCTGAGTATAGACCGTACTATGTCTTGACTCTGTGAACGTCGCCCCACTACAACCCTGTGTCTTTCTTCCTTTCTTTCTTTCCTTCTTCTTCTTTTTTTTTCCTAGCATTACTGCGGTCTTTCCTTCTCACTACTTATCCCTCCTTCCTTTTATCATTTCTTTTTCGCTTGTCCCTGCGTCTCTCTCTCACTCACTCTCTCTCTCTCTCTCTCTCTCTCTCTCTCTCTCTCTCTCTCTCACCACCGCCCCACCCGCCCTCTCCTCTCTCTCTCTCTCTCTCTCTCTCTCTCTCTCTCTCCCTCTCTCTTTGTGGCTGTGTTTTGTCATTAAAACGGTTATCATGCACACTGCCGTGTGACTAGTGTTAACTACTTTTTTTTTTCTTTTCTTTCTTTCTTTCTTTTTTCATATTTATTGTTGTTATAAGGGATGCGAGATGTTTGGAAGTACATGTTTTACCTTTTGGTTGAAGAGGATTGCTCTCTCTCTCTCTCTCTATCTCTCTCTCCCTCCCTCCCCACTCTCTCTCTCTCTCTCTCTCTCTCTCTCTCTCTCTCTCTCTCTTCTCTCTCTCTCTCTCTTGTTCTCTCTCTCTCTCTCTCTCTCTCTCTCTCTCTCTCTCTCTCTCTCTCTCTCTCTCTCTCTCTCTCTCTCTCTCTCTGTGTTTTGCCACTCCCCCAACCCCACCCTATCTCCCTCTCGGTCGTTCTTCATCGGTCGTTTTCCATTCCTTCCTCCCTCCCTCACTCCCACGCCCCTCTTCCTCTAATTGCATATTGCATTATTCAGTCTAAATTTTTATGTATTCATTGTTGTTTTTTGTGTTGATATGCTGTTCTGTACAATGTTTTTCTTTCGTATATTTAGATATCTTTCTCATGTCTGAGGGCTGCATGGAAAAAAAAAAAGCCAGTGACTTTGTGCTTATTACTTTCTCTCAATGAATAACATTTCGTCCGTTCGTTCGTTCTCTCTCTCTCCTACTGAGCAATGGTATGAACACTTTTAGATTTTGTTTTCTTTTTTTTTTTTTTCTTTCTTTTTTCTTTTTTTAGCGTACGTACACAATGAAACAAATTCAACAGCACAATTTGAAGAGTATATTACGAAAGACAACGGGGAAGATGCGTCTTATGTTTTGTTTGATGAGCCTATTTCTAAGCGAGAGGTTCTTGCCGGTATTGGTAATGTCAACGCTGACAAAAGTGCAGGCCCTGACAAAATTGTCAGTGAATTACTAAAACATGTAGACAATACAGTAATCGACTTTCGTGTTGCTTTTTTCAATAAGAGAATAGTCTAAATCCACCGTCGTTCCCGTGCAAGGAAATATAAACAAGCCTGATAACTACCATGGTATAGCATTAACCAGTATTGTTAGTAAAGTGTACGCATATGTTTTGAACAAAGGACTCTCTAACTGGGAAGAAAAGGAAGAGAAAATTGCAGCAGAGCAAGCAGGTTTTAGAGCTGGCTTTAGTACATCTGACCATGTATTCACATTGTATGCAATTGTGCAGAAATTTTTGCTTAACAATACCAAATTATATGTTGCTTTCGTTGACTTTAGAAAAGCCTTCGATTCGGTGAATAGAAACCCACTATGGACAGTCCTGAGAAAATTGGGTGTAAATGGGAAATCATGTTGTACTCTTAGAAGTGCTTATGACTCTGTATTGGCCTGTGTGCGTGATGAATGCTGTTATTCAAATCATATTAAATGTCTTAGAGGTATGAAACAAGGCTGTCTGCTGAGTCCCTTACTTTTCTCTCTCTCTTCTTTTTTTTTTTTTTTTATTAATGAGTGGCCACTGATAGTCAAGAAGAGGTAAGCATGATATTCAGCTTATTCCAGGTGCAATAGAATTTTTTTTATTATTATTTATTGATCGTGTTATTCTATTGTCTGATTCAGTCACTGGTGTTTAGAATCAACTCAATAGCTTAAAAAACTGAAGCAGACCATTAACGCTTGACTGTCAATCCTGAAAAAAAAAAAAAAAATTATGGTGCTCAGAAAAGGAGGGCATTTATCTGCCCCGAAAAAGAATGGTTTTAAGGAAACGATGAAGCTGAAATAACAAATTTATATAAATACCTTGGAATACATTTTACAACAAAATTCAGATTCACCACAGCTTTGTCTGAGGCTTGTAGGAGAGGAAAAAGGGGAGTCACTGAGCTATTAAAATCATTAAGAAGATCAAACACAGCATATTTACTCATATTTCAGGAACTGTTTGATACACAGATTGAACCAGTTCTGACTTATGCAACCGAAGTTTGGGGTCTTGAGAAAGAGAGTGATCTCATTGGTACTTCACATACATTTGCCTTAAAAAGATTCCTGAATGTTTCCCCTGCACGCCTCAAACAAACTGGTCTATAGAAGAACCAGTAGATTTTTCTCTTAGTATAAAAACAACAATGAAATGTATTAGATACTGGGTAAATTCCTTGAATAACCTATGTCACAATTATGCAGAAAGACGTATGAGATGTTTTTCGTTCTGCATTAACCTGGGCTTTACAATTGGGTAACCAATGTACGGAGAGTTTTATGAGTAAATGGAACTGGCATGGTGTGGGTGTTTAATGGATTGGTGGAAGGCAATATAGTTTTCTTGCTGAATGTAAAGACAGAGATCGACTTATTTCATGTAATATGCAAAATTGGATTTTCAGCGTACAAACTATATTATTCTTTTAAGAACATTTTCCAGCCAGAAAGATACTTGTTTTTAATCACAAATGAATGACACAGAGATAACTTCATAATATTTTGACTGAGAGTTAGTTGGCTTAATAACTGCAGCGACTTTTCTTTTAATGAAAAACAAACTGATAGTAAATGTCTGTCACGTGAAAAAGAAACCGAAAATGTTCATTTCGTATTCTCCTGCGCAGCTTACAAAGATATCTGAAAACAATGAACTGTACTTGACTCACCTTCTTAGATTACTGACCAGAATCAAACTGCGAATGTTTTGTCCATTAACAATGTAAACGTGATAATAGATCTAGCAAAAGTCATATCACAAGCTATGAACATTAGAAAAGAGACAACTGGAAGAAAAACTAGTGATACATTAAATTTAATTAATCATTGAACATTGAAATGTTTGTCAAGATGATCCGCTGTTGTGTGTGCCTGTATGTGCCTAAATATGTGTATGAGGAGGGGAAGGGGGGAGGTGGAGGTGGGGGGGTGTGGACGGGGGAGTGGGGATGAAGGAGGAAGTTGCTGAAGTGAGTTGTGGGCGAGGGGTGGCTTAATTGCTGAATGGATTGTCATTGTCATTCTCTCTCTCTCTCTCTCTCTCTCTCTCTCTCTCTCTCTCTCTCTCTCTCTCTCTCTCTCTCCTCATTATCATCACTTCCTTCTCTTTTTTTTTTTTTACTTCCTGTTCTTTCATTCCTTCTTTCCCTCCTTCCCTTCCTTTCTTTATTCCTATCATTCCTTCTTTCTTTCCTGTCCCCTTTCTTTCTTTCTTTCTTTCTTTTTTCTTCTTTTTTCTTTCTGTTATTCTTTCTTTATTCTTTCTTACCGTCCTTCCTTCCTTCCTTTCTTTTCTCCCCGTATCTCCCTGTTATTCCTTTTTTTTTTTTTTTTTTGTTTTTGTTTTTGTTTTCTTCCGGTTGGTCGTTCGTCAGATCTGTCTTTCTTAATGGGGACATGGGAGACTAGTGTCGGTCGGATTATGGTGTCATTTAGGGGACTACGCCTACTTAAACTCTACTTAAGCGCTTTACATAGTCCGCCTATCAATCATGCCACCCTGGCTTCCCCCCCCCCCCCCCCCCCCCCCCCCCCCCTCCGGCACTGTCCAGTGTAGCGAGTTCGGAGCTGCCTGTTCACCACTTCGTTTTCAATTAAAAAAAAAAAATAATAAAATAAATTTTAAAAAAAGAAGAAAGCAAAACAAAACAAAAAAAAAAAAAAAAAAAAGACCAGGGAAAAAAAGAAAAAAAAAAAAACCGGGGAAAAAAAAAAAAAGAAGAAAAAAAAAAGGGGGAAAATGAAAAAAAAAAGAGAAAATGGATGTCTTTTATGTTTTAGACCGATCACCCAATACCGAAAGCGCATACTGTGTGTCTGTCTGTCTGTGTGTTCATCTGTCAGTCTGTTTTCTTGCTGCATATCCACAAACAAGAGCTATCTTTGTGGATGTTCTGAAGATGTGCAATAGAAAAAACAAACAAACAAACAAAACAGAGCAGAAACTGTCGACTTTCCATCCTCAGAGATAGTTCTACTTTGTGAAAACGAAGATCAGCAGTTAAGAATCAATCCCACATGCACCCGTTTTTATCTGTCTTCTCCACATCTGCTGTACAATGATGACTCATTAGCGTTGTGGACGGCTCAAGAATGAATCAAGAGCTTTATCTGATTTCTCAAATTCATCATGTTTGTATTCGGGGACGAGAGGTCAAATACATATCTGAGGAAGATGCTGATGTTTAGAGTGGCCATATGCTAAACTTCATTCCAGCTTAGACCTTTCTGAGGTGCATTTTCCCATGTAGTTCATTGCCCCTGTTAGCCTTGCTGGGTGCCAGGTGAATGAATTCTTCTTTTTTTCAGCTTCTGTATGACGGAGTCTGTCTGTGCTTTCCCTTTGGCTTTGACCGCTACTTCATTTCTGTTGACCCCAGTGCCGGCCTCTTGGTTTCCCTATGTCCTGTTATTTCCCTGACCTTGAGGTTCTCCTGTGCCACGTCCGCTAATCGCTGAATTTTCCTCTTTCCACTGGTCTTTAGTTTGGGCTGAATGGACTTCATGACCCTATTTCCTTAGTCCTAAGGCATGTTTGTAATCTTACTTCTCCCACAGTGCACTTTTGTGTGTGTGTGTGTGTGTGTGTGTGTGTGTGTGTGTGTGTGTGTGTGTGTGTGTGTGTGTGTGTGTGTGAGAGAGAGAGAGAGAGAGAGAGAGAGAGAGAGTCTCTGAGATGAATTTGACTGTCCTCTGGACACCCCCCCCCCCCCTCCCTTCTCCCCCCCTCCACCCTCCCCACCCCGCGGGCACTCCCACAGTTGCCACGCATCGTTGCCCCGTCTGCCAGATTCTGTGTCTCACGTCAGCAAGGAGTGAGCATTCCTGTGGGACGTGCCGTGCCGTGCCGTCTGTCTCACCTACCCGCACTGGCAGTAAGCAGCAAGGGACAATTTTCAGCCTGTGCTGCATATGGCTGTTCAGCCCTGCATGTCCTGTCCTGTGCCGAGCCCTGAAAGGTGATGACCTGGTCTGCTCTGTTCAAGGAACATGTTGAATCCCTTTCTGCCCTTTGTCTCAAGACTTTTGGTCTTGAAGGGCGACTGGCCTCTCAGGAAGGTCACCTACTCTCCCGGTGTAGCAAGCCGGTGTGCACGTTCATGTCATCGATGCCACATTGGGAAGGTATTCACTGCGACACTATTCCTCTGTCTGCGCATGTCGGCCTGGTGTAACCTTCCTCTCAGGTCTTTCAGACAGGAGCCCCAGAACCGACCAGGCATCTGTGAAGATGACCACCTGTCGGTAATCACCCCTGCAGGCAACCGTCAGGTCCACTCCTTCTGACGACTATCAGGTCCACTCCTTCTGGGAGAGCCTGAACCCTGCTTTGGAGCTTGGAGCACCACTTGGCAGCTTGGCAGTGCTTTGTCTCTGCTGTCTGATCAGGACACTTTCCACCAACTCCGGACCCTCCGTTGGCTACTGCCTGTATGGAAGGTGAGGCTGTGTGGCTGTGGCACCAGGCTTCCCATGGGAAGTTGCACAGTGAGGCGACTGCAGACGGAAATCTAAACAAATCTTAAAACGTGGTTAAAATACCTTCGCCGAACAACGTGGACAAACGAATCACAAGAAAAAACAAGACGCGTTTCGACCTCTTAGGCCTTCTATAGGCAAGATAAACAGCACTCAGGACAACGAAAATGAAGAACGAGCAATCACTTGTCTGTGTCGAAATTTGACATAGATAAGTGATTGCTCTTTCTTCATTTTCGTCAAATTTGACAAAGGTAAGTGATTTTGCTCTTACTCTTCATTTTCGTCAAATTTGACAAAGATAAGTGAGTGCTCGTTCTTCATTTTTCGTTAAATTTAACAAAAATAAGTGGAATCCGGTTATAAGAAACTCGGTTATTAGAAAACTCGGCTATAGAAATCAAATGGTTTTCCCCTGCTGAGAGGATTCTTTAACAAATATCTCGGATGTAAGAAACTCGGTTGTAAGAAAACTCGCTTGTAAGAAACAGGTTTAGCTGACCCTGGCGAAACTTTTCCTCGGATGTAAGAAAGTCTCGGCTGTCGAAAGATTTTCTCGGTGGGCCTACACATACTATATATAAAAAAAAAAAAAAACAACAAAAAACAACAAATTCCACGATGCAGGTCACAGGAATTGGCGGGACAGGATGTGGCCCTTTGATGTCGCCTAAGAGATGGGAATCCGGATGTAAGCTAGACAAAACGCAGGCGCTTGATTACGAGAGGTGTTTGAACTCCCCCCCCCCCCCCCCCCCCCCCCCCTTTGTTCCTCTCTTCACGCCAGTGCATGTTCAATGCAAGGCAAGGCTTGTACAATGTAAGGTGAAGATGGCTGACAAACACAAAAGACAAGCAATTTCGCTGAAACGAAAAATCGAAATTTTGGATGCTGTGGAGAGAACCCGAAAAAGAAAAAGACGTTATTGCTGAAGAATTTCAGATTCCTCTTGCTACTCTGTGCAACATTGTAAAAACAAAGGGATAAATACAAAAAATAGTTCTTGGGCAGTACAACTGACCTGCAGCTACAGCAAAAGAATAGGACGGCGAAACATGAGGACACATTGACAATCAACTTCTGCAATGGTTTGTCCAAGCGAAGTATGTTATGTTATCATCTCCACCTCCCCCCCCTTCTGTCTGTCTGTCTGTCTGTCTGTCTGTCTGTCTGTCTGTCTCTCTCTCTCTCTCTCTCTCTCTCTCTCTCTCTCTCTCACTCACACACACACACACACACACACACACACACACTCACTCTCTCTCTCTCTCTCTCTCTCTCTCCTCCCTCCATCCCTCCCTCCCTCCCCCCCCCTCTCTCTCTCTCTCTCTCACACTCACACACACTCTCTCTCCCCCCTCTCTCCATCACTCCCTCCCTCCTCTCTCTCTCTCTGTCTTTGTTTTTCTCGTGCATGTGCACGTATGTGAGAAGCTTAAATAATAATCAAGGAATGACGTGCTATGTTTCGTATTCATTCGTTCATTTCTCATTTGACGAGCATCAATATGTAATAGCCTACAACTTATGAGTACCTGTTAACTCCAATTCAGAATATCGCTGAGTGCTGTTAAATACTGCTCGTAAATACTTGTGTGTGGGTGCGCGTGCGCGCGTACACGCTCTCTCTCTCTCTCTCTCTCTCTCTCTCTCTCTCTCTCTCTCTCTCTCTCTCTCTCTCTTTCAAACTTTCAAGCTTTCATGTTCTGTTCCGATGACAAATTATAAAACAGTTCCTACCTGCATTTCAAGACGATTCTCTACACAAGGCTTGAACTCAATCTTTTGTAGTGTGATATAGTATTGTCTCTGATGCAATCCCCAGATGCAACATATGGTAACATATTTATATGCATTCTCGTTAAAATTAAGAATATATATATGTATTTGCATGTTTGTAAGCGCACACACACACACACACGCACACACACACACACCATCATCATGTCATGGATGTTGGTCGCAAAGCGACGATGACGTCAGTGGCGCCTTTGGTGTGTTATGGTTTTATGTTTAAAACACTTTTGTACTGAGGACTCGTCTGAGAATAAGTGATTCATTTATTTATAGGTGCATTTGATAATATTAGAAAAATTTCCTTACGATTATGTTGACTTAAAACTATTTACCGTTGCGTTCTAAAAACTCTCTCTCTCTCTCTCTCTCTCTCTCTCTCTCTCTCTCTCTCTCTCTCTCTCTCTCTCTCTCTCTCTCTCTCTCTCTCTCTCTCATACACACACTCTCTCTCTCTCTCTCTCTCCCACATCATACACACACGAAAATGTTGATCCCTCTTTCTCTGTGTCATGATGGCCAATGGCTCCAAGAATAAATCTATGCTCTGCTTTGTCGCATTTTTTGCTCGTCTATCGTGTTTATGCGTTTGTGTATGTATGTATGTGTTGTGTGTGTGTGTGTGTGTGTGTGTGTGTGTGTGTGTGTGTGTGTGTGTGTGTGTGTGTGTGTGTGTGTGTGTGTGTGTGTGTTGTGTGTGCTTGTGTGTGTGTGAGATGAGAGAGAGAGAGAGAGAGAGAGAGAGAGAGAGAGAGAGAGAGAGATAAGAAAAAAGAGAACACACTAGAAGTTTTATGTCACAGGCCAAAGTTTACTTGCGAAATCAAACCAAAGAGCCTTCTCTCTCTCTCTCTCTCTCTCTCTCTCTCTCTCTCTCGTATCTCTTTAGTTGACGTTAGTAGCAAATTATACAGCACTGTTATAACAATAGATTACGGGAGTGGGTTGAATGTAATAATATTACCGGAGAACATCAAGCTGGGTTCAAAAAGGGTTACTCTACTATCGATCATATGTTCACTCTCCTCGCGTTTGTTCAGAAAACAATTTTCTTTAAATCGTAAACTTTACGTTGCGTTTATTGACTTTGAAAAAGCCTTTGACTCCATAAACAGACAGCTTCTATGGAGAGTATTACTTTAAAAATGGTGTCAAGGGGAAATTATTATTCAACTGTATTAGAGCTATGTACAAAGTTGTTAAAACAAGGGTAAGAAGTGGGTCCAGTCTGACAGATTACATTAATTGTGTTGCGGGAATAAGGCAAGGTGATGTCTGTAGTCCTTTATTATTTTCAATTTTCATTAATGAGCTTGCCATTGAGGTAATTAATAACGGCCTTCATGGTGGACGATTTACACAGGATGTGTTAGAATTATTTATTCTACTGTTGGCAGATGACGTTGTTTTGGTTTCAGAAACAATAGTTGGCTTACAACGTCAACTAAATAATCTGAGCAGGGCTGCATCCTCATTAGAGTTAAAAGTTAATATGAGTAAAAGCAACATTGTGGTGTTTAGAAAGGGAGGTTATTTGGCGGCGAGGGGAAAGATGGAAGTATGATGGACTTATTATACCTGTGCTGAATGTTTATAAATACTTGGGAATCTACTTTTCTACACGCTTAAGTTTTACCTTTGCCTGTAAAGACCTTGCATGTAGGGCAAAGAATGCTTTGATATGTGTAATAAAAAGATTGCATGCTTTGAATATATAATTCGCTGGAATTATTCTTAAAAATATTTGATTCCCAGATACAGCCTATGTTGATGTATGGGGCTGAAATTTGGGGTTTAGATAATGCCGTTGTTCATTGTGAGGCTGTGCATTTATTTGCTTTGAAGAGGTTGTAGGTCTCGATAGGCGTATCTCTAATGACTTGGTGTATGGAGAGTCCAATAGATATCCACTGTTCATTGGCTCAGCCGTTAAATGTGTGCGATATTGGTTTAAAGCTCTTAAACATGGATCATTGTAGATTGCCTCGTAAGTCTTATGAGATGTTGTTTGATTTGGATGTAAAGGGAAAAATGAACTGGGTTTCAAATGTGCGTTTGTTTCTGTGTAAGCATGGCTTTGGGGATGTTTGGCTGGCTCAGGGTGTTGGAAATCAAAAAACAGTTTATTCGTGTTTTTCGACAAAGGTTGATTGATTGACTGTAGATGGCAATTATGGGACGACCATATTCAAACTAGTGAACGGTATGATTTATACAGAAATTATTCTAGCTTCCAACATATTCAGCCTTATCTAAAACTGGATCTGGACATGCGTTTGAAAAGATTAATTGCTAAATTTAGAGTCGGTGTTTCTGAAATTAGGACTCATTACTTAAGATATAGGAAACATACACAAGCTGACTTGCTTTGTCCTTTGTGTATGCAAGGTGAAGGAAAATGAAATACATTTTATGTTCCTTTGCCCAGCTTTAGAAGATCTTCGCCCAAAATTTATCCCACAGAAATATTATAAGCGCCCGTGTATGTTTCGATTACAGTTACTACTTAGCTCTAACAGTTATAAGATAATTAGGAATTTAGGTATGTGTTTTTGTGTAAGGCGTCTAAGATTAGAGAAATAATGACGTCTTAGTTGATGTTCTTATTGGTATATTTGTTTCTTTTTTCGTGACTAGTGATTTCGTTTCCTACACATTATAATGTGAATGATTGTGCTCATTCCCCTTCAAATGGGCCGATGGCCTTACTGAATTTTAAAAAAAAAAAAAAATCTGAAGTCTGAAGTCTCTCTCTCTCTCTCTCTCTCTGTGACTCTCTGTCTCTGTCCGTGTCTCAATCTCTGTCTGTCTGTCTGTCTGTCTGTCTCTCTCTCTCTCTCTCTCTCTCTCTCTCTCTCTCTCTCTCTCTCTCTCTCTCTCTCTCTCTCTCTTTCAAACACTGACGTACACACACTAACAATTATAGAAACGTGCAGAGAAAAAGAGGACCAAAGCAAAAAAAAAACAAACAAAAACTCGGATATTAGAAACAGTGTAAAAAAAAAATCTTTTAGAACTCTCGATTGTAAGAAACCTCGGCTGTAAGAAAACTCGGTTATAAGAAACAAACAAAAATTCCCCTCAACTTTCTTATAACCGATTCTACTGTATTTGGATTTCAAGTTCCTGTCTCTGAGGAAGACATAATCTTCGTGGTTCCAGTGATCAGCCTCACAGTTTGTTGGTTTCACTTGGTAGTCGTCAACCATACTGTGAACCCACTGTTTCAGACATGGTCTGACTGCTCTCTGGAACTCTATCTTTAGAGTCCGTGCACTGTGCGCGTGGCGCGTGCGTGCGTGCGTGCGTGTGCGTGCGTGTGTGTGTGTGTGTGTGTGTGTGTGTTGGTCATGATCATACATGTCCTCCTGACCTCTTCACACCAAACTTGCCGCTCAGTTAGTCACATTATACAGGTAACAATGAGAAGAGGACTGGGGGGGGAAGGGAACACGGATCTCCTGGTCCACTCTGTACTAGACACGCCTGGCACCACATTCAATCATCCACCCAACGTCGTCAGCATCGATTCCCGCAGCTTTTTGCATGATCTTGCTGGCATGTAAACGAACCAACCGACGCAGCAAGGGAAAAAAAAAAAACGTTCTCGGTGGTACGTCAATTATTTGCTTCGAAAGGGAATGATATTGGTTGTGGTCTGAAAACAGCCTTTCGAAGTCTGCTATCTAACAGACTAACAATCCCATCCCCTCTCCTCTCCTGCCAGAAGCTTTTTTTTTTCTCTCTCTCTCTCAGGATACTTACATATGATGTGAAATAACATTTGTCTTTCCAAGGACATAAACTACTCATCTTGCAATCTGGACCACAACAGACCCTGACCTAGACCAGACGAGATCCACACACACACACACACACACACACACACACACACACACACACACACACACACGCATGCAGCACGCACACACACACACACACACACACACACACACACACACACACACACACACACACACACACACACACACACACACGCACGCATGCTAGCTCACACGCACACACACACACACACACACACACACACACACACACACACACACACACAGACACAGAGAGAGAGAAGAGAGAGAGAGAGAGAGAGAGAGAGAGAGAGAGGTGATCATGAAGAAAGGCTTGTCGGACCTGATTTCACCAGGCTGTAAAAGGAAAATTCGGGAAGCTGTTGAAGTGCATTGCCTGCGGACATACACGGTCACACATGATGTGTGACCATGGGGTGACCCCAGCCATCATAAACAGGCGCTACTTTGATTGACCTGTGTGACAGCGGACATTTTCATGACCCATCAGTAAACCTCTGCTGACTTAGTCTCTGTACTTTTATTCGTTTCTTCGTTTTCTCAATACGTCCAGCATCACTAGTTCTCAGAGTCAAGGAAGAGAGAGAGAGAGAGAGAGAGAGAGAGAGGAGAGAGAGAGAGAGAGAGAGAGAGAGAGAGAGAGAGAGAGAAGAGAGAGAGAACGAATGATTTAATGTTAGGCTTCGTGCCCGTTCACATGTGGGGGGGGGGGGGGGGGGGGAGGAGGGAACGATGGATGCATGAACAATTACAACCGATACAATCACATTCAATCATG